>JAOEHI010007658.1:0-35041 GCA_025447815.1 Percopsis transmontana | reverse complement strand
TGCACTGACAATACTCAACCTTAAAAGACTACGTATTGGAAAGATAACATAACGCACAACCGAATAGCCTACGTATTTCACAACCCCAATAGCCCACATATTGCACTTGTCGCTCAACAACATAAGACACGACCCAACCAGCCTACAAGATAAGTCATGTCACTGGCCAGCATAGAATGAAGAAACCTTAAAAACGATGTATGCGCAAGTCTAATGAGTTCCTGCTTTATTTGTTTGCTAGACTTCCCATGTAAGTCTTTGCACTTGCCGACGCTGCACCATCATCACATCATCATCATAGGGACCCAACAAACGTAAGAAGGCTACCTTCTGTACGTCTGAGCACTTAAAAGCAGGACTGATCAGCACATGGTAGGAGGGACTTGGAGGGTCGGTTTCTGAACAAACCTGGATTCATTGGTATTGGTAAAAAGACACTGGCCAATATCGATGGTGTCCGGGCAGACGTCTGGAGCGGGGGCTACACCTGTTGGAGCTGCCTTGGGATTTGTAGAACATTCTCTTTTGTATGGACTAATTTCAACTCTAGTGAAGTAGTGGACGGCGATGTCAACAGACATTTACCAGAAAGTCGCTTTACTGTACTTTATAAAATTATTATTTATGAAGCACTGCAAGACCAATTTATTTATCAAAGCACACCATACTGAAATGCATTTGAACTCTTGCTGCTGCGTGTGTGTGTGTGTGTGTGGTGGGTGGATGGATGGATGAGAGTGCGCCTGATGCTGAATGAGATTACTGATTACTTTTTGCACACACTGTGCAAAGTGTTACTGTGAAGTGTTTATGTACATAATGTTTTGGAAAATAAACCTTGTTGTTCAACTGTTTTTTGGCTCTAATACTTTGCTCAACGACCAAATTGCCTCCTACCCTGGTTTCTTGTGCCTCTGTCAAATTGCGATGACTGTAAAGGTATGGGTTGATACTTTATGCTCTTTTTAAAAGGGATGAATTCTCCGTGAAATCCCTGCCTTGATGCGTGGTACTGGTAAAACGCTTCCTGTAAGATGATTCTTAAATGTCTCAATACATGAGCATACCAGCGTCTAGACTCTCACTTTGAGCATGGAGCCACACATAACCTCTTTCAGAAGTGTTGGGCTTGCAAAGGTCTCCTGAACCAGTACATCTCCGTGTCTAGGCACTGGTCATCTCTGTCCTAGACTAATGCAGCAACTCTGTTCTGGCTGGGTTATCTGCTTCCGCTTTTGGCCCCACGTTGCCCCTGTTCTTGAGACCCTTACTGGCTCCCCATCGGATTCCTGGCCTACCCTCACCGCTCCAAGCACTTCAATCTACACTAAATGGTCAGCTAGCATCCCCTTTACTAGGAAAACTTAAGGTCTTGTTTTTTAAATAAACTGACATATTTCCTCAAACTGTGGTGGGTGTGGAGCGCATTGCTCCATTATGGGTATTAAAAGGGAAGAGGCATGTTTTGTAACCTGTTAGACATAGTATCTGTCATTGCCACTAAAAACCAGTAGCAAATGATGTCAGCTTATTATATATCTTATTACCTAAGATGTTTTCATTCTGACATGAAATTAAAAATTTGACTGTCACAACCGTTTAAGGGACCTGTTTAGTAGGAAACTAATTGTAGTGGGCAGATTCTAGGTGTAGTAAGCAAAGGAGAAGATAAATGGAGGCAGTGAGGGTTTTAATTTATGTATTCAAGGGTGTGTTGGTTTGATGCAATACACCATACTGTATAATGTTGGGTAATGCACTACCACAGCCTTCTGGATCGGTGGTATTACACAAATGGATGAGCTAGGACAGCCCTTCCCCCCCACCACATGACTGTACATCACGCAAGTGAGATAGGAAGTTAATCTTTATCAACATTACAACAGATGCAACGTAGAGGAAACTCTTCCGGCGTCTACGCTCGTGTGATGTCAGGGAGCCATTCAAGGCATACCAATGCAGCTCTGGCATGAGCTGAATGCATTTAAGTCACAGGGGCTCAGAGTACTTCCAAGCAAAGCATAAACAAACACCTCCCGGAATACAAGGTGATACGGAAGGACAGAGGTTAAACTAACCCTAATCCACTAGTGTGTTACACTAGTGAAAATACATTATTACGTTACATTGTTTTGACAACAGTGTCATAGGTACTGTTTTTTCATATATAAAAAGAAATAGAAATATAAACTCAGCAAAAAAGAAACGCCCTCTCACTTTCAACTGCTTTAATTTTTAGCAAACTTGGCATGCATAAAGATTTGTATGAACATAAAAAGATTCCACTACTAAGACATACACTGAATAAAGTTTCACACACATGTGACTAACAGAAATTGAAAAATGTGTCTCTGAACAAAGGGGGGTCAAAATCCAAAGTAACAGTCAGTATCTGGTGTGGCCACCAGCTGCATTAAGTACTGCAGTGCATCTCCTCCTCATGGACTGCACCAGATTTGCCAGTTCTTGCTGTGAGATGTTACCCCACTCTCCTACCAAGGCACCTGCAAGTTCCTGGACATTTCTGGGGTGCATGGCCCTAGCCCTCACACTCCGATCCAATAGGTCCCAGACATGCTCCAATGGGATTGAGATCCGGACTCTTTGCTGGCACACAGAACTGTGACATTCCCGTCTTGCAGGAAATCACGCACACAGAACGAACGGTGTGGCTGGTGGCATTATCATGCTGGAGGGTCATGTCAGGATGAGCCTGCCGGAAGGGTACCACATGAGGACTGAGGATGATCTGTAACGCACAGCATTCAGATTGCCTGCAATGACAGCGAGTTCTGTTCCGATGATGCTGTGACACACCGCCCAGACCATGACAGACCCTCCACCTCCAAATCGATCCCGCTCCAGAGTACAGGTCTCAGTGTAACGCTCATTCCTTCAATATTAAGCTCCAATCATCACCCCTGGTGAGACAAAACCGTGACTCTTCAGTGAAGAGCACTTTTTGCTAGTTCTGTCTGGTCCAGCGAAGGTGGGTTTGTGCCCATTGGCGACGTTGTTGCTAGTGATGTCTGGTAAGGGCCTGCCTTACAACAGGCCTACAAGCCCTCAGTCCAGCCTCTCTCAGCCTATTGCGGACAGTCTGAACACTGATGGAGAGGTTGTGCGCTCCTGGTGTGACTCGGGCAGTTGTTGTTGCCATCCTGTACCTGTCCCGCAGGTGTGATATTGGGATGTACCGATCCTATGCAGGTGTTGTTACACGTGGTCTGCCACTGCGGGGACGATCAGCTGTCCTTCCTGTATCCCTGTAGCGCTGTCTTAGGCGACTAACTTGCAGTCCTTGTGTCTCCCTGCAGCATGCCCAAGGCACGTTCACACAGATGAGCAGGGACCCTGGGCATCTTTGTTTTGGTGTTATTCAGAGTCAGTAGAAAGGTCTCTTTAGTCCTCTGAGTCTTTTTAACTGGGACCTTAAGTGCCTTACCATCTATGCGTTGTTAGTGTGTTAACGACCGTTCCACAGGTGCATGTTCATTGATTGTTTGTGGTTCATTGGACAAGTATGAAAAACATTGTCTACAATCCTTTACAATAAAGATTTTTAAAGGAATTTGGATTTTTACAGGAATATCTTTAAAATATAGTCTCCTGAGAAGGGACGTTTCTTTTTTTGCTGAGTATACGGTATATACGCGCCTAAAAGCTATAACAAATATGGGAAACGTTCCTCTTTCTCTTTTAAGGATAACTCCACTGACAAAAATGAAACAAAAATACTAATGAAAGCCTATATTTAACGCATGCATCTGACAGAAAAAAAGAGACTACACTGTTATTTATTCCACGGTCACAGATAATAGGAGATAAACTTCTTTCTCATTTTATTGCAGAAACTGCTTGACCAATACTCTGTTGTAGTGTGAGGTCTGGGAAATATGGTGGGATTATTGCAATATTAAAATATGGTGGGATTAGTGTAAACACGGCTGCATTTAATGGATGAAAACCCCATCTAATCCACCAAGCATGCGGGGGGCGGGGGAACAGAATGGCTCAAGCTTGGGTCTTTGTCCTCAAATAGACGTCTGCCAGCTCTGCGTTTTTGCTTCCCTCCATCTCCTGAGCAGGTTTCCTCCTATCAGACCAGCTCCAGGCTACGCTGTGTTATCAGAAGCACAACTGGGGAGAGGAGGCTGAGCCAATGGCAGCGGAGGCACTCGTCGACTCCATCCAGTCAGGGGTGTTCCGCTGAATAATGTGCAGTGCTCAACATTTGTTTTCACGAAATTGCCAGAGATAGGGTCACCGCAAACGTTCCATCCCCAGTGATCTTATCTTTCCTTTGTGTCCAGAATTGCCCTGGTTGGTTAATCGCTGCAAAACCTGTCCAGAGTGGCAGGTTGCTTTGCAGAACACAACTGGAAAAGTTTACAATAGAAATTATGAGTTCAGTATCTTTAAAGGCCGTGGACTCCGCTTGCGCCTTGACCGGGAAACTATAGGGCCCGCCATGTTATTCCTATGATCGTACATTTGTCAACATCAATGTTTTGTGGACAATAACAACGATGTCGAGTACACGCCCACTATCATTCAACTGACACCCCAACACACACACACACACACACACACACACACACACTAAAAGGACACCACCACCCCACTGCCACCACAAGGTTACTGTTCCAGTTTTACAGTAATACAGAACATTACTCTTAACAGAAGAAAGCCATTTTAAATCTCCACTCATACTTTTGTTCAAATGCAACACAGCAAACACACACACACACACACACATACACACAATACATAGGCCAGAAGCCATTCATTGTCGTGTGTTGTCTCACAATAGGCCGATACATTCTCACGGGAAAGGGCCAGGGCCTGCCCTTCTTGAGTAACAGTGAGTGAAAACAAGTCTACAATCTGCAGGATAAATAGGATTTATGAGGTTCTCACGTTATAAAACAGCACATTCGGGTCTCCATCCACGCCAAGGCCATGGATTAAAAGTGAATTTTGATGTTACTGCTGCTGCGTCACTAAAATAAGTTTATATTTACAGTTCAGTCATGGGCCCAAGGAAGAAGCTCAACAACCTGTGTGGCACAAGTTTTGTTGTGCCACACAGGTTGTTGCTGTTGCTCTGAGTAGACATCATTATTTATAAGTTTGATTGTCCACAGTAACTCACTTTAGCTGTGTAAATTATAACTCGGCGGGTAGACTAGCAGTAGGAATAAGAACCAGTTAACAATTACAATGAGGTCATTTAGCAGACGCTTTTATCCAAAGCGACTTACAATTACATGGTGCTATTACATGGAGCAGAGAGGGGTTAGGCATCTTGCTCAAGGATGCTTGCTCAAGGACCCATGACCTTCTGGCTGGGAGTCTTAACACCTAGACCACTAGACTAAATATACAGTATCAGGATTAAATGATTATGCTCTTATCTCAACCTGATTTTGTAGTTAAATAACCACAGTCTAGGATCTGGATTTGAACCTGTCCTTTCACATTCTCTCACCCTCATGGGTCATTATTATGGTCATAACTAATAAAGCAGCTTATGACAAGGACATTCCCTCGCTATTGTTTCCAATATGTGGTGTTCAGTTTGTGTTGCTCTCACAAATGTTAAAATCTAATTTCCTCAGGACCACTATTTTGTTATTTGCATGATTAAGTAATTAACAGTAGTTTTTGTTTTGCTTTGCTTACTACAATTAGGTAATTTAGCAGATGCTTTTATCCAAAGCGACTTACAATTACACAGTGCTATTACATGGAGCAGATAGGGGTTAGGCATCTTGCTCAAGGATGCTTACAGGTAGGCTAACTCTTACCTAGTATCGGATCAGAACCAATGTTTGCAGTAACACCCACCCCTAGTACGAACACCAACATATAAAATGTATATGTTAAATTATCAATATCTGTCCGGGTTTCTGGTTAGGTCTCATTATTAATGTTGCTGCCGTATTTGTGCTGCTGTAGGTGCATCACCAGACACTAAATGGTCCTTCTAGCAGACAGAAATCAACTAATTCATTAATGTATTTGAATGCTTTTTTTTCCAGCTACACTCCAGAATAACCCGTGTGGATGAATTCAGCATCACAGAATCGTTGTTGTTTTGGTTTGAAACTCTGCACCTCCATACAACTGAGTGGCTGGTGCTCTTAACATAGCAATGTTTTACCAGTAATCAGGCTCTGGGTAACCCAGGCTGTGGTTCTTACGATTTGGAAAATATAGCCTGGTGTTCAACCTCCTTGAACAGATCAAACGCTGTATGTCTAACCCCCCTCCTCACCCTTGTATCAAATTGATACCTCACATCAAAGAGAACGTCACCTTTCATCAGATCTGCTGCGGCGTGGAATGAGGATTTACTGTTAATCTCTTCATACCAAAAAGTTTCACTTCTTTTTACAGATTACGGAGACGGGGTGAGTAGGTGCAAAAACCCTGCTGACACCAGGTTGAACACCATGAACAGGATTCTCAATGCAGAACGGCCCGCGTTGCATCCAAGGCAAGGCCCTGTAGAGTATGCTGTTTTATCTACGATATATTTATGGCTTGCGGTTTGTGTACGCACCTTTGCAGGACAAAATGTTTATAGAAGACAATGATTGAAGACAATCTTTTTATTTACTTATTTATTTACTGAGAAAAATATTTGTAGTAATTCATTTGATGTTCACACACCCTTTTTCAAGGGTGTTTGAATGAGGTGAAAAAATGCAGGTAAACCTGTATGATTAGGTGTGGGAAGTCATTATAGAACAGCTGCACTAAAGAGCAGTTCAAAACTATTTTTTTTTAATCAAAATTTTTAAAAATAAAATACTGTGTCACAACTTTTAGTCAACAACGCACCAGAGACACTAAACTATGACGCCATCCTTTATATCCTCAATTGACAATGTTCTATGCTCTGTGTTTTCTTCTTTAACAACCACCAACAGCAAGCGGACATTACTGTCAATATCAACTGTTTAATCATTCATTCATTCTCACAAACTCGTCTAATCTCTAGTGTTCCTCTATAAACAAGCCAGCGTGGCTTAACTCCCATGATTTGCTCTGAGGAGCAAGAAATATGCTTGCTCTCAACAGGTGCCAACTTCTTCGCCTTCACATTCTTGTCACGTGTAGGGAGAGGATAACACAGATCCTCTTTCCCAAATCAAACAGCATGTCGCTATTCTGTGGGAATCTCGGTTTAATGAGACTGAACAAGCTCAGACATGGATTATGAATCTCCAGGGGTAGATGGCAGGGTTCCTTACTCAGGTGTCACTTCTCACACACACACACACACACACACACACACACACACACACACACACACACACACACACAGGCGCTCTCCAAATCCAAACACACTGCAACCTCACCATAAAGGAATGATTAAAATGACGTGTAAAAACCAAACAGAAATATTCATGAGGAATGTGGAGCCAGCAATATCTAATTGGAGGCTGAGGGTTCCCCTCGTAGTATTTTGTGTTTTGTGAATGAGCGAGGAAGGAACAAATGCCATGGCTGTCAAGCCCACGAGATTCAAGCCAAGATAACAATGGCAGCCCGGAGCTGCGACCGGTCCACAGCAACGGAAACCCAACCCACACCAAAAACCACGGCTGGTGAGTTTTACAATGAGTAGTATTTCAAATAGATTGGGGGGGGCGGTGAAAAAAAGGGAGGGGGTGGGTGCTAACGTGTTCATTCGCTGGGGGAACACTGCCTGATTCAAGACGCGTTGCGATTGGCTGAGAGGCATGGCCTCACCTTAAAAGAGGGTTACTTCAGTTCAGTCTTCTGTGTTGGTGTGACTAATGGGACCTACGTTATTGTGGGTTTTCAAAAGCAGGTTTCCACTCACCTGGTAAGCAGCAGATTATGACCTGGGGTTACCTTCAAACCAAATAAAATCTATTTGTCTAGTCTATTTACATGTGCGTGTTGTGTGCTAGCCGGGTCTTTGCTGTGCCTCTGATGAGGTAGTTTCAACGGAAGCGTGCTTTTGGAGTCGTGTTTTTACTGGGATTCAGGAGCACGGACTTTCACACCTCCTCTTCCTCACATGCACCCGTCAGGTGTTTAAACGTGAGAAGTGGCGCTATTCACGGAAGCTGGATGTAGGTTCATGGAAAACCTCACAAGAAAAACACGAAATCGGCATATCCGCAATACATTCATCTGCGCGCACGTGCACACATTCCTAGCTATGTATGTTGTCGCCCCCCCCGCGCCAATTCTAACCTTAACCCTGACCCTCCCACAACCCCTCCAAACCTTTAAGATGACCCTGTGACCCTGTGGAATGTGACCCTGTACTCTCTGAATGCTAGCCATTGAATGTGTGACGGAACAAAGGGCACCGTGTTCCAACTCTTGCAGGGAAAGTGACTGTGATGAGTTATTATTATCATTTGTTTTATTATCCCACTTCTGCGGTGGCAGTTCAAAACATACTCCAGAAGCTATACATTCTCTCAAACATTGCACTTTTATCTGCTTCAATATAGAATTGCAAATTTCTCAAAAGGGGGAAATGATACTGGGTTAGACATTGTCCCAAACAATTATTTCATACTCAAACATTGACTTTGGAGAGGATTTCTTATTCCCAGCATCACCACAACAGTAAGAAAGCATGCTTGTAAACTGAGCCTAAAATACATGTTTATCTTGAAGGTAACTTTATAACCTGTATGTTGCCAACATACACAGAAACAGGATGAATTTACTCCCATACATTCCTGCGCTCAGCTATCCCTGTTCAAAGATACAAAAGTCAGCGTCTGTTGGCTGGAGCGATGAGATCGCCCTGAAGTCACCTGAGAAAACCTTGTAGGCTATTTATCTGTGCATTATATATACACAGGTTGGTCCCGGAAGATTTAGCTAACAACTCTTTAACCCGAGTTCACTTTTCAATAATGTGTATTAAATGAAAGTTAGTAGAATCAAAGTCCACCAAGGCTACGCAGCCGACACGAGATGACTGGACAGATAAATAGTTTTACCTGATAGTACCCCGATAGAAAATACAAAATATATATATATATATATATATAGAATGTCTATATATATATATATATATATTTTTTGTATTTTCTACTGGTGTCTTTCACCCAAAACAATTGTGTAAACGTAACTTAGTATAAATAATTTCCTTTCTTGGGACCAAATTGTCATGGTGAATCACACCACCTGTTTCTGACACGGATTGTTCCACTCACAAGTTTCACTGTGCTCTGATTGTTGAATTTTGAATTGGTATTACCAGCCACAAAACACTGTATACTGTGTACATAAGTTCGTGTAACTGTGGTGGGCAGTGCGAGCCTAGGAACTCTCTAGGAGGAGTGCAAGAGACTCAGCACTCAGGTGCGGGAGGGGCACTGTAGGAATGTCAAAACCTTGCGCGCACACACATAACCACCTTAATCTTTCTTGTAACCACCTGCACACCCCAGGAGCCCAAACAGACAATGACAAAGTCAATATATATCAATGCATTCAACTGTTCCATGGACATTCCAACAACCCTGCGGACGCGTAGCAGTGGCCCGGAGTTGGTGTACTGCATGTGGCTATAAGTTACCCATCCACAGTTTACAGTCACAAGCTAAAATATTTTCCGTCCATTCCAGCTGTCAGTCCAAACCATCTGGATCCTTCCATGCGCTGAAAATTGCAATATTTAAATAAAAAAAACTCCAGTCGGCCCATCCCATGTGCCTTTCTAGTAAATATTTCTAGTTACGAGGTCTTTTACATAGCATCTCCTTGGGCATTGCTATTAATAGTACCATAGGAAAGGAAATGAAAATAAATGTGCTACTGCACCTTTTAAATTCACTGGGTTCATTGAGATGTAACTTCAGAGTGGAATTTTACTTGCTGCTTCATGCCTAATTATGTTTAATCTATGTTTATTTACAGACTGTATTTAAGTTCATTTTACAGAAACCTTTTAAATAATTTTGTCTATGCCCATTTAATTATAGTAAACATTAATGAAAACAAAAGAATTCCTTACATTTCAAATACTAGGCTACTTGGTTGGCTTGCTATGCTGTTTGTGAGCCTTCTAAAGGGGGGGGGGAAACGTTCAAAAATCTCAAAATCTTAGATTTGACAAGGGTCTGGTTATGAAGTGGAAGACAGCTTTCCTTCATGAAGCTCAGAACTTTAGGCTGGGTGACATTTCCTGTCAGGTACATTACCAAAACCTAGCCTGAAACATGTTGCACCTGTGCTAAACAAAGCCAACTGGAAGATGTAAACGATATCATCACCCCACATCACATTGTGATTATATGGTGTGCAACACTTCGCCCCTCCAACACAGCTTTCAAATCACACGCACACGGGCACACACACGCACACACACACACACACACACACACACACCACACCCCTTCCTGCCTAACACGCCCTTTGTCTCACACTGTCAGATCCCAGCCCTTGCTAAATACATCACACCATGTCTGAGCGTCACTTACACCGCCACCTGGACTGTCACCTGTCCCCACGTGCATGGCCAGGCGTGCACACCAGAGCCAGGCTTCCCCCACAGAGCACTATGTGTCAGCCGGCTTATGAGATATGAAAAGATGACTGTCTGGTTTGTATTAGGATATTGTTCTTTTAAACCATTGACCACATTCACCACAAAGTTCTCTCACCTCCCCATGCCAACTTTTTGAGACCCTAGAACCTCTCGCCGTTATCCGGTGTCAAGTGGTTAAAATAAGCCATGAGCTCTCTATCTTTACCACTCCTGGCTATGCCCCCTGAAAGTACCTTTCTGGTACATGGTACACGACTATTCTGATATGTGACACCGAGTAAGTTTGTGCGTCCACATTTCTGTCATGTTGGATTTCATTGGGTGTTCAAAGAGAAAAAAAGAGAGACATATCACTGTTCAGTTAGACAGGCATGCAACTAAACCGGGTTTACCCGGCGTAACCAGTAGATTTGGTAAGTTAACACCCATTTTGCCAGCACACTGTGCCATCAATTATACAGTTAAGCAGGTGTGTTCGACAACCTTTAGCTCGTTCCCCTGCATCAGTGTATTTATACACCATACCATGGTCACGTTGAAGTACGCTGCAAATTAAGCTAGCACCACAAGCCGTCAGACATAGAGGTCACTGTGACGCCATACAGAGCAGTCTTATGGCTCTCCTAGGGTGCGTTCAGTCTGCGTGAACACATCACATGTAACGGAACGGTTTGACCTGTAGCTCAAAATATTTGCTGTTTTGTTTCCGTTCATGTGAGAGCCCTCAAACAATCACCTTGTAAATATCAACCATGTTGACAGATTGTGTTCTCCAATCCAAACTCAACACCCCCCCCCCCCCCTATTTTCACGTCACCCATTAATAACAAAATGTCAAATGTGTACAGAACGCAGCCCTGGCAGTCAGACAGTACGGTTGTTGATTGACTTGGACAAGCTGATCTCCAAAGAGCATTCCATTAAGTACAGCGTGGTCAGATCTGATCGTTCACACTAGTAAATTTTTTCTAGTACATTTTCCCGATGTGTACACTTATGTGTACACACGTAATGACATCATCAATGAATTCCCAGAATATTGCTGCGCAATAAATCAATTTCATTCCCAGAACTGATATGATTGAGAATCGAGAATGAACTCTACATTTCAGGACCACAGGATATTGAATAGCACACTATCTAAGGAATCTAAGGAAAGCATGTCAGGTGGATTGCTTTTAAGCTGTGGGCTCAAAAAATGTTTTGTGTCACAACACTGCAGGCCAGTGTTTGTATTTTTTCCAATCCTTGTGCATTGCTCTGTAAGGTGTCCCCAAGAACATTTTGTCCACAACATGTATCTTTCACATAACAGGGACTATTTTGTGGCAGCCACTATTGGCTACCATATGGGTGAGAGAAAGATCTACAAAATAGTTCATGTAGGCCTAATTATGACACGTTAAGTATGACAATAGGAATATGTGAGAGCCCTCAAACAATCCCTTTGTAAATATCAGCCACGTTGACAGGCTCTCCTAGGGTGCGTTCAGTCTGCATGAACACATCACATGTAACGGAACGGTTTGACCCGTATGACAGTTTAGCTCAAAATATTAGCTTTTTGGTTTCTGTTCATGTGAGATCTGATCATTCACACTAGTACATTTTGATTGATTAGGTTGATTACCTTAAGCAGAGTGTGAACATTGTTTGCTACACACGATGGCGACGATGAAGATTACCTCCCTCACACACTTTCCATTCACATGACACCTTCAATACTTAAATGAAAGTGGGTTGAGACCAAGTGAAACTTTCATTTCCATTTTCCTCCCCGCTGAGGGCATTTCATGTCAGTTAAATGCCATCCAGATGGGAACTGGTAAGCAACAGTGAGCTATCTGACAGTGGGCATTTCAATGTGATGTAACTCAGAGAGATAACTGCTGCAGTCATCAGTTGCCCAAATATTATTCAGCAAAGATTATGTTCCCACAGGGTGGCGTGAGGAATCCAGTTGCTAGTGGCCTTTCCAGTTTCTTATATTCAAAGCATGATGAAATGTAACAGTCATATTTCTGTTGGAATTTTACTGCAATTATGTACAGTATGTACAACAAACATTGTACATTCCTAATGTGTACAGGTACGTGACACCATTATAGTATTATTTCTGAGACAGAGAGATGGCTGAATGTTGTGCCTAGAGTTTGTAGCATTGCACATGGCTATAGCACATAGTGTAGGCATCCTGCAAAGTGGAGGGAAGTTCTCTGTCTGGAGCTGGAAAGAGGAATGACATACTGAAACCTGACTCTCTCGACACAAATTTAAATTTGCTCTCGCCAACGAACGGGGACTAAATAAAGAAGTAACTGTTCTGTGACAGCTACATGTGAACCCCCTGAAACAGTATCCACGCACACACACACCTACTTCCTATTTCCACTGATTATTTGGCACAGTCAGTGTCACTATCAACTACCTGGCCCATACAAAACTTTTACACCCAAGTGCATGGTTGGGCACATCTTCGCCGGCCTCTTAGCATTCCCCCTGGCGCATCCGACAAGAATGGCCACTCTGTTTCTCGATCAATCAAAGGCCCCTCTAAAAAACCCAAATTGCTCTCTAAGCACCGACATCTCTATCTTTACTCTTCTGGCGTCTGCAGGACTCCGGGCGTGATTCCGGGACCTGGGATACCTAGAATCTACCCTTGTGGTCACTGGCTGTTTCCATGGCTCCCCCACGACTCAAACGGAGCTACGCTGTGGAGTGATATGTTTGTGAAGGGCCCATGAAAAGATGGCTGTGTCTCGAGGTCCGAGCCCAGACGGCCTTGAGCCCTAGAGAGCAGAGTTTCAGCGTGACGGTGGTTAAGATGGGGTTGACGGTACAGAAGACGAAGGGGTGGGTGGGGGGGCACAGAGAAGCTGTAATTCGGGGCTTGGCGGGGGGCCATGAGTTAGGGGCTTGGGGACTGGGTCACGAGGGGGGGCTCACAGGAGGGAAAAGAACATTGTAAGTCTAGATTTGCACTCACTCACTCACACGCACGCACGCACGCACGCACACACACACACACACACACACGCACGCTTCAAAGCTTCTGTGTTGTTGTTGTGATGCTGTGGTCGCTAAACTGAGACTCCGCTTGCTACTCACAAAACCCGCCCCCAACGCACCATGACAACCCACAACAATCACAAAATCTGGCACCTGTTCACCTTATGCATCCTTTACAGGTGTTCCTTAGCAACCGGTTCACCAGGACAACCCCTTGTCCAGCCAAGGAGTTCTTGGGGTCAGCACAGATTGCATTCTTTCATTGTGCAACCATTGAGTATGTAGGCTACATACTGTACTGTATATGAACTAATGTAGTACATATGACTCATGTTTTTAAAATGCCATTAACACGCCCTCTAAATTTGAATGGTGTAAACTCACATATGCAGCCAGAGCATTCCTGTGTGCTGGAACACCTTCACTAAGCCCCCAGAATGACTAACTGGATCAGGAAAGGGAATATGTCAAAATGCATGTCAAAATTTCAACAACAGCACAAAAATGAATAAAAAAAACAATTCAAATAAAGTATGACATGGTTAAATAATAAACATATTGGGCCCTAGTCAAGGCGCAAGCGAAGACTCACGGCGCAAGTCGATCTAAGGATTCTATAGGGAGAAAACTGTCACAACTGATGTCCTTGTTCGGGAAGTGCACATTCGTGAACAAGTGCGCAAATATTGCACCTCTAATAAACCGCCATGATACACGTGCATATATTTTGTTTTGTGATTAACAGGGTTAAGGACAGTAGTTAAATTATTAGTTAAATTATTCACGAAATAGATCACATAACATGATCAGGGAATGGACTACTAGCGCACCTTCGCCAAAAACTCAGCGCCTGCGCTAAAACGTGGTCTGACCAGGCGGAGACGCTAGCGCAATATTTGGTTTTATTATTTACCAAACTAGCACTGCGCCAACTGATTTTGACGGACACACCCTCTACTGCGCCCCCACGTGCATTTCGCAAGCGAAGCCACGGCGCGCCAGGCACTTTGCAAACGCGCCCAGGCGAGAGAAAAAAACACCTTTTACTAGAGCCCATATTGTTTGTGTTTAAACAATTTATTTGCATATGGTAAATTAACTTTAAAGCTGCATTATTACAGAGTATTTTCACATCTTGTTATGGTCACCTTATCTTATGGCCATCATATCATATTAGATATAGTATTATACTGTATGTTTATATAAGTGTCATTGAGTCATCTTCCTATTTAATCCTCTGTTTTGTCAAACCTGGAACATGGCTTAGTCAGTCCATCTGCTCAAAGCAGTCACCCAGAAGTATTGGCACACAAAGAAAACAAAGGTTTTGTGAAGCTGCATGGCAAAATTATTTATTCAACAAATATATTATGCTGTTCACATACTCTCTATAAAAAAACAACAACACTGCATGCAGGAAGACTATTGCGTTAGATGAATGGTATTGTTCTTTATTTAGCATATCCTCTGACCCAAAGTAATTACAATTACAATTAGGTCACGCTTTTATCCTAAGTGACATACAATTACATGCTGCTATTACATGGAGCAGATTGGGGTTAGGCATCTTGCTCAACGATGCTTACAGGTAGGCCATCCCTGGGGCTCGAACCCACGACCTTCTGGCTGGGAGTCCAACACCTAGACAACTAGACTATACTGCCCCCTACTGGCTGGGAGTCCAACACCTAGACCACTAGACTATCCTGCCCCCATAATAATTGTTGTTTCACTCCTTTGTGTGTTGCCTGCTTGTGTAGCCTATACCTGTGTGTATGTGTAGTTTTATTTTGTATTTTTTGGGATTGAAGACAAAGCCTAGCTTAATAGGATTCTTAATGAAACCACAACAAATGATATAATATAATGGATTATAATACACTAATATTCTACATGATCTTTATCATACACTTGGGTAAAGGTTTCATGGTGCCTGTGGAGATTAATGCAAGATTAGGCCTACCTGCCGATTATTAGATGCTGGCGATGGATGTTAATGTCGCACAACTTAGAATTTCAAACCCTTTTCACTATTAGAAAAGCCATTTTAGCAGCATTTCTTTCCCCATTTAAGAGCGAAGTTCTCCACGATGATATGGATACATTAATTGCTATTATCTTAACATCACTATGCATACAATTCCCTTACAAATTCTTATTATTATTTTTTTTAAAGGCATTGAGAAATGCAACACTGAACATTGACCACACAGTTCAAAACGGGCTGACTATGCTTGGCTTACCGAGAGCTCGAGTGTTCGGGGCCCGGCCCCATTTCCACTCCGACTTCTGAGAAAGCACGTCAGACTCCCCACATCGCCACAGATGGGGATTCAACCACACCCGCCCACACTCCGTCCCTGGAACCTTGCTCTCCGGGGCCAATCATAGCAATAACCTCATGTGCTTCTCTACTGCCCATTATTTTCTTTAGCCTGAATAATGTTTAGGTTTTTCCAAGGTCGTCACTCAAGATTCTTTCCAGAGTGCTGCTAGAATCTGACATTTTTGCATAAAGACTTCTATTGTTTCAATGAACAATTAGGCCGCAATTCTATAACAATGTAATGTTGTCTAGACCACTTACACAACACTGTTGCACCACTTACACTCGTCTTGAGATATACAGACTTGCTGACAGGTTGCAGTTAGGAATGAATACACCCCCAAATAATTATTATTAACCTTTTCACGTGATTTACCAGTCAGCCCACGGCATGCTCATGGCTTGTCTGACAACCTTGACGTCTAAAGAACTCGTGTTCAAATGTCTGGACACTAACCCGGTGTGGCATGACCCTGGGTGTCCCTGAACTGGTACATGTTCTAAATGTGACTCTGCTGGCTATTTTCTCACGTGGCGTCAATCAGTACAATAGACCTCACCTTTTACATTGTTTAGTTAATATATTGTGCAATGCTGTGAATGTTGGGTTGGACTCTTCTCTTTGTGGCCCCTTCACAAGGGTTTTTATTTTATTTCATGGCATTGTTCTTTGCCCGATTGGAGGATAAGGTATAGGGTGTGCTTTTTAGTTTCCACGTGAAGTGTGTGGGGCTGTGCAGCCGTTATGATTAAGGAAAGAGGTTTGCGTTATACAAAACCTGGCCTTGTTGCTACGGGTGAGACCATTACTAAAGGACACCACATTCAGGAAATATAATGTTAACCCCCTCTGCTGGTCACTTATTGTTAATGCTTGCAGACCGACTGATACGGTAGGCTACTTCATTTTAGCTATATCTGAATTAAGAATGTCACAAAATATAACGTTAATGCCCACAGGGACATAATATTTAATGATAACTGATAACACCAGTAACACACAAAAAAAAGTATAACTTTGGGGTTAGCTCGTTTAGTTGAAAACATTTCTGGTTAAGAGAAGGTCATCTGCGCATGCGAACAGGAAAGTATTGCGAGATTTGACGTCTGGTCACGCGAGATTGAAGCAGTCATTTAAGCACATAAGGAACTGATGCGTCTTTTTTAAGACAGTAAAAAAGTAATCAACAATATCTTCTAAAAGAGTACTATTCTTGTCAGAAGTTGCTGCTGAGCACCGGTGCAATACGTTATTCGCGGATCAATCATTTAAATTTGGGGAAATCTACCATATGTTCCTCCTGAAAGTTGCCTATGGGGAAATAAATTGCGGCATAGGCCTACTGTATCCTACTAACCTATTTTGGTATGTTTACGTTAATTATTTTTTAATTATAGTTTATGGCAACGAGCAATAGATTTGTAGCCTATAGTGTCCTTATATGACAATTCGCCTTCGTGACCTTGAATAGCCTACGCTTATTTCTCTAACCCATTCCCACAAAACCCACTTGTCACAGTCAAACGAAAACATGTAAGTAGGCCTACCTCAATAAATATTTACCACGCCAAAAACATTGTTTACATCGTGGAAATTAAATGACATGTACCTGCAACTTTTGAAGGACAGGGTTGAAATACCAAGTTTCAGTGCCTGTAGCAGCAGGCGCCTTACTGATCTGTGTTCCATGCTCCATCTCTCTAATTGCCCAATGGTTATACGGCTGGCCCAATAAGCCGGGCTATCGAAAGTACGTTGAAGCGCTCAAACCAAGGTAGGCCGTTAAAAGGTAAACGTCGGCTCACACGAATTTGCAACACCATATATTTATTAGTTTGTGTGAAAATAATATTCGAATATTCTCATTTTAAATATGGTGAAAAGAAATAATCGGTATTCTTTCTCCTTTTGCGTTTTTAATTAGGCGAATATACTGTTTGACCAAAGCTGTATTGGAAACACTCAAATACCTGCAGTATGGGAGGCTTTACTTCCAGTGGAAAGCATGGTATAATAATAAGGACAACCATAAGCATTTAGAAAAGGTGTGTGTTCTGTAATATATCACTTTCTCTTCTTATAAATGGCAGTGATTCGTTTGGGAGGTGTGTATGTATGTGTGTGTGTATATGTGTGTATATATATATATATATATAATCACTGAAAATATGTGGCTTAAATGTGTGTTAAAACATACTGTAGGCATCTGTGTGTGTGTGTGTGTGTGTGTGTGTGTGTGTGTAATATATGTCTATATTTTGTAATACTCCAAAGGGCATTGTATTCGGGCGTCGAGGAAACAAGCTGGACTTGTACTATTCACCAATGGCCAACACATGTGGAGATGCTCGTTCACCACTGGTGGTTTTCATCTATGGCGGCACATGGGGCTCAGGAGACAGGTCCATGTACTGTCTGCTGGCCCGGCACATGGCCCAAGAGCTGAGTACAACGGTCATTTGCCCTGACTACTGCACCTATCCTAAGGTACAGTAAGAGGATCTTAGGATCTTTACGTATGTGACATGTACCGGTATATTCTCTTATGCTACGCCACTGTATGTAAGAATTGGAGGGTTTTAAACGTAGCTTATGAACGTTGTTATAATTTCGCTATCATAAACAGAGAGGTTTTCCCTGAGAATAGATTTTTTTTTTACAGAGGAAATCATTCAAGCTATACACAACTATGGCGAGTTTTGCTCTGAATGACATGTATGCTGTTGGTTTTTCTGCGATAATAGTTTTGTATTCTCCAAATTATTCTTCGTTGCCTCTCCGCTGTGAAATACCCCAACCTCTTCCATGTTTCACGTGGTTAATCCCAGCCTTTACACTTAGCCTTACTCACCAGCCGTACTGTAGCTTTAAGCGTTTATTTATGCATAGAACAGCAACAATCTTGGATTATTATGATTCAGTTCGGATACATGAAGATAGCATTGTTACATTAGAATCTGATTATTAATGTAGTGTCTAAAGTGACTTTGGTGGTTTTTTTTTATTCCTAGGGAAATATTTTGGGTATGGTCCAAGATATTGCTGACTGTTTGCTTTGGGCTCGAGAGAGTGGACAACAGTTTAACTTTGACAAAGTAAGTTATGTTTAGTTATTGCTTCGTGTCTTGAACATGATAAACAACATGTCTTCAGATGGTTTGCTTGTCCTTCTTTGTCTTTGTAGGACAACATAGTGTTAATTGGCCATTCCGCTGGGGCACATTTGTGTGCATTGACCACTCTGTTTCTCACTGACACCAGAGAGGAGCTTTTCATAGAGGCTACAAAGCAACAGGAGATTGCTTTGGCAATAAAAAGAGTAATTGGTAAGATACTGCTAGTGTCTCAGTAGTTGCTAGTATGACATGAAGTTAAATTACAATCAGGTCATTTAGCAGACGCTTTTATCCAAAGCAACTTACAATTACATGGTGCTATTACATGGAGCAGAGAGGGGTTAAGCATCCTGCTCAAGGATGCTTACAGGCAGGCCAACTCTGGGGCTCGAACCCACGACCTTCTGGCTGGGAGTCTTAACACCTAGACCACTAGACTAAATATACAGTAGGATTAAATGATTATGCTCTAATCTAAACCTGATTTTGTAGTTAAATATCCACAGTCTAGGATCTGGATTTGAACCTGTCCTTGCACATTTTCTCACCCTCATGGTCATTATTGTGGTCATAACTAAATGGCTCAAACCCACGACCTTCAGGCTGGGAGTCTTAACACCTAGACCACCAGATTATCCTGCCCCCTACTGGCTCGGAGTCTTAACATCTAGACCACTAGACTATCCTGCCCCTGAAGTTAAAGTATTGTGGCCTAAAATATTTAGTGAGAACGGTAAGAAGTTTCTCCGCCATCACTGTTCTCCAACAGGCCTGGGTGGTGTGTACAACGTCATGGACCATTATGAACACGAGCGCATGCGGGCCGTGGAGTATGTCTCCACCATGCACAAAGCCATGAATGGGGTGGAGAACTTTCCCGGCTACTCTCCTACGCACGTGCTGAAGACACTCAGCCAGGATCAACTGGAAAGGTGTGAGCACGCATCAATACTTATTTACCTTGTCAGTAAAACTGGCGTTGATGGTTACACACCGTAGTTAATACTCCACTAGACTTAGGCCTAGTTCTAGACTAAAATGGCCTTGTGAATTAATTAAAATTGGCTCTGTCAGACATGGTTTAAAGTAGTCCTAGCTTTAGCCTAGCTGTGGTTTAACTGATCAGGTTTCCTGCTGAATGGGGGACTTAAACTAAACCTCCAAGGTTCAGATTATGGCTGTGTCAATGGAGAGACATGTGCAGTATTGTATTGTCCAATGTATTATTCCACATGCACTGACATAATAAAGTTATTCTGATAAATATACATAATACAGTTATTTGCCGCAGAGTTTCCAAAGGATCGTAATTATGTTAGAGATTGGCTTATTGTTCAGTATAACATTGTACCTCGTTTTAAATTGGACCTCTGAAAATGCCTTTTCACAGTTTAAACTGCCATCTAGTGGCTAAAATGCAGCAGTGCAAATGTTAACTTTAGTGGAGGGAGTCTGCTGCAAGGGTATCTCTACTGTATGTAGCTAAGAATAGCTCATTTAGTAAGAAGCAGGTTGACTCTCCACGTGAGTGTACATGGTTTAAAACACATTTAAATAATTAATATTGTATACCAGCCATTTATTTTCCTGAACCTCTAGGGCACCTGTAGCTACTCTAGATTGAGGTCTACCCTTTCTAAACAGCATCTGGGAAACCACCCCATAGTTAAATATATTCTAATGTAATTAAAGGAGCGGGCTGTTCTTTAACAACAAAACATTTTGAAAGGAAAACTTCCATTTCAAAACTTCAATTCAGATGTATGAATGAGTTAAAAAAAATGGAACTTTTAAAAAATATATATTTTTAATGTAGTTTTATGCAATATGCATCAAATGATAATGGTGTTTATGGTTGTTTGAACAATTATGCATGTTGCACTGTTAAAGTGGTATTAAAGTTTGATTTAGATTTAGATTTAGATTACGATTGTCTCTTTTGTTATTCCAGAATGCCCTCCTTTGCCTTGCTCCATGGCACCACCGATATAATAGTTCCTGTGTCGTCTTCAACAAAGTTCACAGAGCTGCTCACCTCGCTGTCCGTGAAGGTCTCGCTGTACTTGCTGCCTGACGCCAACCACACAGAGATCGTCACCGACCTCATGACACCAGACGGGAAGTTCTACCACGCCGTCTACAGCTGTGTCAAACAAGAGTACAGAAAATGTGTACAAGCAGGTTGGACTGCAGAATAATGTCGTCATTACATTAAAAATGAATGTACTGTGCCCTATTTTGAGATCTGATTCCTTAAGATGAGTAATTATGTAAGGTTCATGCTTGTAAAATAGTAGTAAATGTCAGTGGAAGCATAAAAATAGTCTCTGATCCACTGGAACGGATATCAGTGTATGAAAGAAGATGATCATTCTTATGAGCGAATTGCATCTTTCCTAGCCTTTTATACACAGTATTTTGAAGTACAACTTTTTGGACAGTATTATTGGACAGTATATTTTCTATATCTATTTATCTGCAGCTGATGTACATTTGATTGATTTATTTGAATAAACTTTTAGTTGGTTTACCTGAAGTATTCAAATATTACCGATGGCTAGACTGGTGAGCCTTTTACATTAGTTTGAATTTATTTAAATTTACACCATGTACACATAATACATTGCTCATCACACAATAGCTTTTAGCATTTTACAATTACATTTAGGTCATTTAGCAGACACTTTAATCTAAAGCAACTTACAATTACATGCTGCTATTACATGGAGCAGAGAGGGGTTATCTTGCTTATGGAAGCTCGAGTCCAACACCTAGACCACTAGACTATCTTGCCCCTTTGAGGCCCAAAAACTAAATAAAATAATTTATGATTTATCAAGTGTCTTGACTCCATGTGTTTCAGTATCATTCAACACTGGTTTGTTTTAACCAGAACATGAAAAGGCTGCAGACTATACAAGCTCAAGGCAGCCTCTAGCTGGCCTTGTGAGACGCGCCTCTGGTTGCATCTCCTGGGCCGCTTCCCTCCCGCTCTCGGCTACAAATCCACTCTGACATCCACGACGAGACCGAGGACGGGAGAGAAACGGACAGAGAGAGAGAGAGAGAGAGAGAGAGAGAGAGAGAAGGGGTGGGAGGAAGGGATAGAGTGGCTGGTGGATAGAATAAGAGAAGAGTAAGAGAAGATAGCACTCCTCGATATGAGCCTGGATGTGGCCCTTGTGCTCAGTATAGCTGGCGCTCTCCCCTACTCCCCCCCACAAAAGCTCATAGGCTCACACCCTACCCCCCCTACCTCGCCCCTTATAGTCGGCCACATTTGTAGACGGTTCTGTTTCAGAATATACACTAGAACCACACTGTAACCACTAGAACCTGTAGTAGTGTATGCTGTACCTTTTAAGACCCAGAGATTATAGGTGTTTGACCCTGTGGAAGACAACAGTAGAAGGAAGTTGGATAGAAATCTCAGGTGAGATCCCAGGCCTTCACAATTTCTCCTGCAAGTTCTGGAACGGACAAATACATGCACCTGAGTTATTATTTCAGGAGATTTAGTCAGAAAGCCTTGTTACTGTCGACCAATTTATTGAATTAAAGGTACACTCCTCTATTTGTGTCTGGGAAAGCAGTGATTTAAAAAAAATTTAAACTGAGAATACATGCCCCTCCCACACCTGAGTGCTGAGTGGCTCAACACTTACTACCTACATCCCTACATCTACCCACATTTTCGTTCGCAGTTGTGTTTCAAAACATCAACAGTGAGCTGATGGTGCAGAAATGCACGGATATGGATCACTAATGCAATAGAAGCAGTGGAAATACTGTAGCAGAATTTGCAATTAGTCTTTAGAGCAAGGAGGTTGAAATGAGAGCGGTAAGGATTAGGACCCAACGGGTCTTTCGTTATCCTCAAAGATAAAACCTGCAGATGTTGAATTAAGTTTAGATAGGTTAGAAACATTTGAACTAGCCTTCAAAACTCGTTCTCTCGTATCCCGTATCAAACATCCGGGCCAAGTCTGAAGTTGATTCTTGTAGCCCTTAGGCAATTACAGGAGGCACACCTGAAACACAAGCCTCTGGCGCTTGGCATGGGTGCTTTCTTCTATTGGCATTAGAATGTATTCCTATCCTATGTCTACGATTGCGACACGCTAAAGCATTGATAAGCGACTGGTTTTATGCGAAACGTTACAGATTCGTTACAGTTTGCACACTGGTTGCTCTCGGCGTTGTGTTTTTTAGGCTGTCTAAGGTTTAGGGACAATGTTGACGCCTCTTGAAGA
The DNA here is from genome assembly GCA_025447815.1 of Percopsis transmontana. NCBI lineage: Eukaryota > Metazoa > Chordata > Actinopteri > Percopsiformes > Percopsidae > Percopsis > Percopsis transmontana. The sequence goes on along the minus strand of JAOEHI010007658.1, from coordinate 11,775 downwards.
AAATATTTTGCGGAGATTTCACATTTCTTTCTGCAAAATTATTGAAAAGTATCCTTTTTTGTTTAGGTAAATAAAACAAAAACTTTCGATATATATATGAATGTGCTGATTCTTGAAATGTTATAAGAATAGAATGTATAGGGCCTACGTGTAAGAATAGACCATCTTAGATAATGGGAAAGGACAGTTAAAGAGCAACATAGCAGAGCAAATGAGGGATTATATGCCATTTCTTTATTTCCACTTGACTGAACTATAATTAACCATAGCCGTTTCAATATTCATTTTCAGCACAAGCAGGGGTAACTAACCGTAGGCCTACTCGAGGCTGGCACATCTCATCAGCAGACGGCCAAATGTTTGACGAAACCCAGTACTCAGTAGTAGGCCACGCAACCTGGATTTAGACATATTTTTATACATAGCCTATACATATGTATGTATATATACATATACATTTACACACACAAAAAAGTCCATACAGAATATTTGCTTCTACAGTATACTGTATATATAATAGATAATAATACACATTGACACATTGACAATACATAGGCATTGTTTTATTAAAGCCTACAACATAGCAATGCAATGCAGTGAAAATATACAAAAAACGATTTTGTTCCACACAAATCTTGACTAGGACATGTTTAACTGCAAACTCAAATGGTCACAGTCATAACGATGTATTGCTTATTTTTTTACGCAAACAATAGCCTACATTATCCCATGAAGGTAGCTTTGGGCGCGCGTAAACGCGCACGCACGCACGCGCGCGCGCACACACTTGAGGCGGAGTCACCGAGAGCCTGTAGCGCTGGTTTTCAGGACCAACATTGCTGAGCACACACACACACAAGTGGGGAGAGAGCAGGCAAACTTCTGTCGGAACTAGTTAAATGCTTTACTGAAATCCCCGAGACGCCAGAGCTATATGTAAATATGTAACTACTCAAGTGCAGCTCGGCGGTATTTCTACACGTAGAATATGGACTCGTTCGTGAAAAACACCAAGACGTTCTGTCTCTGCGTTTTGCTCTGGTGGTCGCTTAAATGGGAGCTGGCACTGGGTGGTAAGAACGCAACTTTCATAAAAGGAATAACGATAGGCTACGCCGTAGAATAAAATCAGTAAAAATAAATCTGTGCGTGGTGGTAGGCTACTGTACAGCACATAAGATGCAATCAGTTAACAGTTTTTAACATTTCTCTTCCTCGCCAAAGGCTAACGTGTTTTTAGCTCGACATAATTGTTGCAGAATAAAAGCAAAAGGCTACGAATGAAATATAGTTACGGAACAGTTACTAGGATAAATGTTAGACTCTAGCTACTTGGTGCATAGCCTACTTTGTGTAGTCTGTTGTAGCCTATATTATGTACTGTGTATTTTGTAAAACATCCACCCCACCACAAAAGACTGGTGTATTTGCCATATGTACATGCATGATACAGTGGCGGTAGACCAGGGAGGCAATAGGGTTCTAGACAGTCTTCAGGCAATTCTCTCCCATTTACCTTTTCAAAACTATTATAACAACACTCTTTTTTGTGTATTAGCCTGTCTGGTCATTGTGTCAAGATTAGATGCCCTGGTAACAACACAAATCACTAACATCTTTTGAAAACAAGCATGATGCTCAATATACTGGAAGATGAGCCAATAGCAGCTTTAACATGCATATAGAACATATAGAACTAACTACATACATCTTGACATAATCATTCATTAGCTTGGTTGATGATTTGATAGTTTCCGTTTTATTTCTTGCATTTAATGTGTTTCATTTATTCAGGCTACAATCCTTGGTATAATCGGGAGCCTAAAAAAAATGTCACTATGAGTCATACTTACCCAGTTCTTCCATTCAAAATAGATACACTACAGACTATTTGTTTTACTTGACTGCATTTGTGAATGTTTGTTTTCTGATTTTTATGGTCTAGGAAATACAAAGCATTCTGAAACCATGACCACTGAAACAGTTAGGAATTGAATCAAGACAAAGAATCAAGGACGTATTTGTTTTTTTAGACTGAAAGTAATCTGTGAACTGAAAGTAATTTATAGTTATTGTCTCATTAGCATCTCTTACATACCCTGATTATACCCTGGTTTAGACACTATTCTATAAAACCCTAGTGACGACAATGTGTGCCGAAATGTTGGTGTAGCTACCATGCACTGTAGTTTCACCATTCTTCTGGTCTACTCTCAGACCAAAGAACCATCGTAGAAGCACAAGAAAATAACTGGATTTCTCTTTGAACATGGCGAGCAGTCATTAATAAAAGGGCCACTTTGAGGAATCTGAGTAAAACTGTCACTGAGTCACTTCTGGTACAGACATAGATGAAAGCACCAGGGTCAAATGCCTCCAGTTAGTTGTCCCTAAAGAATACAGGGAGATGTATATGGGTGTGTTTAGGTAGGGGTATTCTTCAGAACTATACCAGGTCTTTAATTTGCATGCATTCTTTTCCCCTTAAAGGCTCCACTCAAGCTCTTTTTCCAGTATAAAACTATTAAAATCATACTGTATATTAGCAATGATGGAGGGAGTGATGATAATTAAAATGAGAAGGAGTATGACTGATGATAATTATAAATAGACTAAATATCTTTTCAGATTAATATTTATTACTAAAGCACCAACAAACCATCAAAACCGATATTGATTCTAGCGATGATTTATTGCTCACAGATGTTTTCCCCCCACTAGATTAAAGTAGCCTTGGGGTAAATCACTCAGCACATATACTGATTGCTATTTTTAAACCGCTCATTAAGAGCACAGTTCTCACAGGCGAATGCACTAGGAAAGCCCCTTTTGGTCAACTTAACATTGAGAAGGCTTGTGCCGCTAACAGCAACAGGACAATGTCAAAATTCAATTGAGCTGGCGTGTCCTTCCTTGTGCATTTAAGGGGAAAATGTATGTTTTTGGAGGGGTGGGGAGTAGTCCACACAACTCTGTTTAACCCTCGGATACAGATGGCTAGATGATTGAAGATACCGTCAAATTGATAAATGCAGTCACCCTTGAGTCACCATCCTAGTTCTAGAATGAATTGAGAGTGGAAAAGTTTGAAGCTATTTCATGTTGAACATTTGTTATGCCCTCTATGTTTCTGTATCAGTCAACGGGTCATTGGACTCTTGTTATGACAGCTCGAGCTCGTGACGTTTTTTGAACTGGTTCACCTGTTGTCTGTCGAATTGCATCGAAACCAGATGTTGAAACAATAATGAACTTTAGTTAAAACTTTTATTCCTAAATTGTTTGGCATGACATAATCCCTACTTCACCGTAAATGATGACTTTCGTTGTTTCTCAAAAACATACTTCTAGCTTCTTCAGTATGCAAAAACAAGTTAAAATATATTTTCGTTTGTGATTATGACGAATGATAGTTTGGATAGGACAGTGTTTCAGGTTTTGTGCACATTGGGATTACCGAATTGATCCATTTTGGATTTGGTGTAGCAAGCTATCCATTAGTGTGCATTAACCTAGCCATCTATTTGTTAATGGGTTACTTTGGCTTGTTAACAGTTGAATTCTCTGTTCTTGCATTAGGGCCATTAAAGAGCAATAAATGACATTTGCAGTGTATGCACAGTCCAGAGGACATATAGGGGATTCTTCAGTTGCTCAACAATGTTGTCCCTGGCCATTGAGATGAGATGAGAGAGCTTCAGAGCACATCAGTCCAGATTACAGGGGGATGGGACATGGCAGGGAGGTTAGCTAAAAACAGCTGGGTCCACCCGGCCCGCTCCCTCTGGAACGTGGGTCCTGAGTCAACGTGGGGACGTCAGAGCCTTTCATGTTCATATTGAATGTTCCTGTCAGGGCAGGACGAGCACAAACATGTCTGCCTCCCTCAGAGACACCTTTACATCCATGGCCTTTGTTTGCTGGAGCTGAGGCGGGAAAGATGGAGACAATCTCAATCTCAATCTCAATCTTCAATTTTTAAATTCCTATATGTCACCATGACAGGTGAGGTCAGTCCATTTCAGATTTCGTAACAAAAATCGGAATTTCTCTTAATTACCTTCATGCGTTACGAAAATGATAAACATAGGCTTTCAAAATATTATGTTTTTTAGGTTTTTTTTCACCTTTATTTAAATGGGTCATTGTCAATACAGGGACAGCCTGGCTGCAGGGACGTTAAAGGCACACTTTCCATTTCCATATCCCATGTTTTACATTTAAATGTTACATACATACAGTAAGGACTATATTAATACTAAGAGCACAGTGCTTGGTGGCTTGTTCTGTTATTATATTTATTATTTTATTTACAACTGTACTGTACAGTACATTTCGCCTTGGTTGCCATTCCAAATATAAATCAACTGAGCTTATTTCAAATGGAGTATGACTCACTTAACGCCACAAAAAAACAGAAAAGTACAAATGTGAACGTATATATATATTTTTTTTCTCTCACCCCCACTTCTCTGCCTCCTCAACTACAGCTTCCTTCTACGGCGATGGCTTTGTACAGCTCAGGGCTACAGAATCATCCAACCGCAACTTGCTCCGTATTCGCTTCCGAACCTCCAGCGCCGACGGCCTGCTGTTCCTAGCCGCAGGTCGGACCGACTTCCTCCTAGTGGAGCTTCACGCCGGTCGCCTGCAGGTGGGTACATCTATGGCTTCAACATATGAGCATATGTGCACACAGCATACATACGAAGATGGTGGTCGTTGTGCGTGTGCGTTATGTACACTCGCATGCGCACACAAAAAAACCCGACAGAAACCGCCTTAAGCCATGTCTCTATCTTCTGTGTCAGTCACTCAACACAACACCAACTGACAGACGAGCTAGCTTGATGCGAGCTAACGCCATATCCATATCCACTTACATTTCTTGTCCCAGTCAGTAATGAAAACTAAATGAGACAATGTGTGTTGATCTAGATTGTATTAACATTTATTAAGAATCTTGTATTTGATAATTATGATGATAATGAATCAGTTCAAAATGCATCTGGCCTCCACTTACAAACAACCATTTCACATGCACATAACTATGAGGTTTTGAATCATACTGTACATACTTGTACATCGAAAGCCTTGCAGTAAATAACTAGATGGGACCTATTTGTTTGTCTATAAATTTACTTTCAGTCATGGCAGCTCTTTACTTTGACCCGAAAAAGGGTTCCAAACCAGCTACTTAAGTTACACTATTTCGGGCATAGGAGACCCGCTTTGCTGGCAAGGATGTCAGGGCGAAACACATTTGTCACTTCAAGTGTGCTTTTAAAGCGCCTGGTAAGCAATTCTGCCAGGCTAAATCAGCGTACAAAATTGACAAGTGTAGGGAAGTTTCGTAATACATAGACATACTGAGGGCCCTAAGGTATTCAAGGTTTTTTTGTGTGCAAAAAAACACGACAAATCCTTTTGGCTGAGCTTCTCTTCGCATTAGACTTTTGCTGCTGGGAGTAGCTCTAATGTCATCTTGTCGACTGTGTTACCGTGTAGTGCTTCAGTGAGCATGAGGGCTGAACAACTCATCCCCGTTTCTTAAACTGGTACAGGTCACATATTAATGTGTATTTTGAGTTGACCTCAGGCTTGGGCGCTCATTTGAAGCACGTCGGATATGGGAATAGCTGCCTTTAAACTTTTACATGAATGGCTGGAACTCAGCGCAAGCCTTGACAAGTGTGTCATCTAAATGTTGCATTTGTCTGCGATGGTGACATGTTACTCATGAGACGTAGCTGAAGGCTAAGAGATAATGGTGCTCTCGAAGACAACAGAAAAGGCTGTCTGTTTTAACAGCAGGTGACATCATGGGATAAACCGGCCATTTAACCTGCTAGTATTTTCTTCTCATGTGTCACAACGTACATAGTTCATATGTACTGTTAAGAATCAGTTTCAGAATCAATATGCTTTTATGCTGGATTTTCATAAAAACAATCAAAATGGTATATTTGGTATATACTGTAGTATATGGTAAAGGATTTTTTTTTTTTATTATTTAGAGACCATGTTATTTTTGCCATTGTTTTTGTGCTATTGCTTGTTGGGCATCTATTCATTTTATATTTCATGCGCAAAGACATATTGGACAAATTGTATTGAATGTGTCTATTGCAGCTATTCAGATTCAGCTTGTGTATGGGTTGTATATGTTTCTTTACTCTTTACTTTCAGGTCAAACTGGACCTGGGATCTGGAGAGCAAGCGTTAAACTCAGACAGAGGCACCCCGCTGAACGACCTGGCCTGGCATTCTGCAGAGGTCCGCCATGAGCAACACAATGTCACTCTGACCGTGGACAAGAACTCTCACACTAGTGTGAAGACGCCCAAGACCCATGAGGACCTCGACATAGTAGATGGTCTTTTTGTTGGAGGCTCAGGCGGCCTGGACAAACCGTACCTGACCAGAGATCTGACAGGTTTCCGTGGCTGTATGGAAGAGGTGGTCTTCAATGACCACAACATGCTGTCATCGCTGAGACCTTACACTGGACACAAGAGTGTTTACGAGGTGTCCCTTGGCTGTAGTCCCCAGTTCTTTGCCACTGAGGAGGACCCCGTTAGCTTGTTCAGTTCCAGGGCCTACATCGCATACCCAACGTGGAATGCTCAACAAGAAGGGGTGTTTGAGTGTGTAGTGCACACATCGGCCAAAGAAGGAATTGTCCTGTACAGTTCTGCTAGAGAAGGGGACTTTGTGGCTGTGGAGATTCAGGAAGGAGTGCTCGTAGCGATAGTGGGGAAAGGTGGAACCAAAACAGAACTTCGCTCGCTCACATTCGTCAACGATAAGAAATGGCATTCTGTCAAGTTCTACTTCACTTCTAAAAGCTTCCAGCTAACTGTTGATGAAGAGGTGGTGAGAACCACTATTGGCTCCCGCTCAAAAGCACTTCATCTTAAAGGTTCTCTTTTTGTTGGCGGCATCGATGATAGTACCAGATCTGAGGTCAGAAAGATTGGACTGCTCTCTGTGTCTGGAAGGCGTGCCCGAGGAGGCTCTTTAAAGGGATGTCTGAATAACATCAAAGTCAATGGGGTCCACATGGGGTTATCTGTTTCCGTGGTTACCAAGGACATCTCAGTTGGCTGCGAACCAGAGAAAGAACCAGAATCTGCCACCACGATCAGCCCAGTCACCATTCCTGCAGCCCAATTTGAGTTTGTGACACCAACACCAGCACTTTACATGTCTACTCTTGCTAGGGGCTTGGACAGGAGGTATGGCTCTAACTTTGTGCTGCTCAAAAACCTTGTAGTGGCGGAGGGTGGTCGAGCATCTTTGGATTCCAAACATATCAAGGTTCTCCTGGACTTCAAGAACCTTGGCATTCGTCAGTCTCAGATTATGTTCAAACTTCAAGAGCAACCTATACATGGTCAGATAAGGCTTGATGTGGACCAGGACCAAGAAGAAAACACCTTTAGCATGTTAGACCTTTGGCATGGACGGGTCATGTATATTCATGGTGGCTCAGAAGAGCCGGAGGACTTCTTCATATTTTCTATTTATTCTAGCAGTAGGAAGCATGTTCCTGATTATTTAAGGGGGAACAAATTCTACCGCTACAATATTACTGTAACCCCCACCAATGATGCACCTGAATTGAGTCTCCCTGAAGGGAATCTCTTCGTCCTGTTAGAGAACTCAAAGAAACAGCTAACAACAGAAGTTCTGAAAGCCACTGATATTGACAGCCACTACATAACCCTTGTCTTTTCAGTGCTGGGGAACCTAAATGCAGATGCTGGGTATCTGGAAAATGAGAACAGCCCTGGCACAGCAGTGACCACATTCTCTTATTCAGACTTGGAGGAACTGAAGGTGTTCTATGTTCACACTGGGGTGAGAAATTCAAGAATAGTACTAAGGGTTAGTGATGGGGAAAAAGTAAGCAACACTGTAGTTCTCAGGGTCATGGCCATAGCTCTGGAGTATAAAATTTCCAACAACACAGGCCTTGAGATTACTCAAGGAGAGTCAGCTGTGATAGGGTCCAAGCAGCTGGCTGTGCAGACCAATGCTGTAAAACAAGTAGTTGATATTCGTTACGATACCATCGAACTCCCCCAGTATGGGGAACTTCAGAGGCTTCACTCAAGTGGTGAATGGAGGCCCACTGACTCATTTTCTCAAAGGCTCCTCGAAAAAGAACGTCTCAGATATGTTAGCACTTTCCAAGAAATGCAGATGTCAAACACAACAGATTTCTTCAAGTGCAAGGTTACTGTTGCTGCAAGGGCAACTACTGAACTTCTGTTCCCGATCACAGTAAAATGGGTCAGATACAACCTTGTGAAGAATATAATGGTAGAAATGGATAAAGTTAGAAAAGTAACACTGGACTCTGAGTATCTTTATGCCACAGCAGATGGTGTAGCTCTCTCAGAGGATGAGCTTTACTTTAAGGTTCTCACCACACCAAAGAAGGGAAAACTCCTGTTGGATGCTACAGTCTTGAATAAGAATGCAACCTTTAGCCAGAGCAATGTCACAAATTTAAAAGTGCACTATGAACTAGTTGACAGGCCTTATGAGGACACAACTGACAAGTTCAAATTTCAACTATTTTCGAAACATGCCCAATCACAAAGCTATCATTTCCAAATTTCGATAAATGCTGATATTAACAGTGTTTTCATTAAAAATGAGGGACTGTCACTTTTGGAGGGAGAAAGTAAATTGATTACAAAAGATGTGTTGTTTGCAGAGACTCTAAGCACAACGGAAATGTACTATACTGTAATAAGCAGCCCCAGATATGGCACATTAGCCCGCATCAGTCAATCCAACTCTAATGCTAGCTACAACAACATTATCTCATTTAGCAATCAAGACATTTTGGAGGAACGCATCATTTACATTCATGACAACAGCGAAACAATTCAGGATAAGTTCACTTTCATAGCATCCACCAGCCCAGAGTTTAAATCTTCCTCTTCAGAGGATGACTTTGGATCCAAAGAGGGAGTGTTTATCATATCCATTCAGCTAGTCAATGATCAAAAGCCGGTACGTGTTATTGATAAGGTTTTCCATGTAGTAAGAGATGGACAGAGGTTACTCACTGCAGAAGATTTGTGTTACCATGACCCAGACACAGATTTTAAGGACGGCCAATTGGTTTACACCCGTCGAGGAATACCAATGGGAGACCTGGTGCTGGTGAACGACACATCTCATCGGTTGTTCCAGTTTCACCAGAAAGACCTCGAGGAAAAGCGAGTGCTGTTCCTTCACAAAGGCGTGAGCACTGGAAGGTTTGTGCTCTTTGTTTCAGATGGAAAACATTTTGTCTCAAGCCTATTGGACATCAGCGCCCATGACCCTTTCTTAAACATTGTCAACAACACTGGACTGTTGGTGCAGAAGGGGCACGCTGTTACCTTTTCAACAAGTAATTTTAGTGTCATTTCCAACCTGGACATAAGAGAGGACCGTGAGGTCGGCTTCAGTGTAAATGATGGTCCAAAATATGGAGGACTCTATAGCCATAAAACTAAAGTGGACTCATTCACGCAGTATGACTTAAAGAATGGTCTAATTTCCTATCAACACAATGATGGAAAACATTTGGCAGACTCTTTCAATCTGACCGTAAAGGCCAAAGGTCTTAAAGTTGCCGCACAGGTCAATGTGAGGGTTTACCTGGAAAGCCACCAGAGGCCACCGATTCTACAGCACAACAATACCCTACTGGTGGAAGAGGGAAAACCAGTTAAGATCGATGAAGAAAAACTTGAGGTGAGTATGTAGTTATTAGCTTCAAATTTGTACTTTTCAGTAGAACAGTACTGTGTAAATGTATTCCCCTGCCCGGGGGGCATTTGGCTTTAAAGCCACCCGTACAGAAATACGGTACTATGAATAGCAATAACAGTACATGAATAAATGCATAGATAAAGGTTTTATTCTGCACTGGTAAAAAAAACATGTTTTTTTAGGGTTTTCCTTTCACCATGAGACATGAGCATCACATTTCGTTTCAGGTTACCCATGAGGACAACCTGCCGTCTGAGATTGTGTTCACACTCAGCGTGGCCCCTTCCAACGGCTTCCTCCGACGCTTCGTGGAGGCCGAAGGCCGTTACTCCTCCCCCGCTCAGACCTTCTCCCAGGAGGACGTCAATGCCGGCAACATCCAGTACATGCAGACGGAACCCGACAAGACCAACGACACCTTCACGCTCCACGCCACCAACGGCGTCACGGACGTCGGCGGGATCAGAATGTCCGTTGACGTCATCCCGCGCCTCATCCCGCTGCAGGTGGCAAATTTCACACTGAATGAAGGCGCGGCCAAGGCTCTGACCCAGGAGGTTTTAAAGGTCACCAACCCACACTTCTCCGGACTAAACTTCCTGTACAGTGTGAGCGGGCCTCCACACCACGGCCGCATTGAGCACTCTCGCTACCCGGGCGTGGCCATAAAGTCTTTCAGCAGGAGGCAGGTGAGACCCTTTATCTATTACATCGAAGTAGTATTGTCGAACAATATATAGAAATCATGCAGAAATCATGCAGAAATCATGCATGATGTTTTTTTAGTGTCAGAACTCATTTTGATGATTTAGTGGTATCTTAATAATATCTTAATAAAGGTAATGTATGTTGTTAAATGTATAGCTATGTTATGTATAGCCAAGTTAGCCCTGATGACATGCTGCTGTCTGCTATCCAATCAGAGTGGTGTTTGCTTACGATGACTGGTGGATGACCTATTCAGCTACTGACTAATGTTAACTGATAAGTGTAAGTGTAATGTTAACTGTAAGTCGCTTTGGACAAAAGCGCCCGCTAAATGCTGTACGTGTAAAATGTCAAGTTCAAGACTCTCCCTAACCCCAGTTTCATAACCACGACCATAACGTTACCCAGGTGGAACATGAATTCATCTACTACGTACACGACAGCAGCGAGACCCTAGGCGACAGCTTCACTGTCACGGCCAATGACACGGGCCTGAGGAAGCAGAGCGCTGCCCAGACGGTGTACATCCAGGTTACAGCTGTCAACGACGAGCCTCCTGTTATTACTGCCAACAGGGTCCTCAGGGTGAGTGTGCGACGCTGGCCTATATTTAAACCCCAAGCCTCTTTTTAACAGCAGCTCTGGCACCGTGCCTCGCCGTCAAGCAGGTTTCATGTGGCCATTGCTGAGACGTTGCCATGGCGGCCTGGGCGTCTGGGGGGAAAATATGTTTGCTATGTGGAGAAGGGTTGAGGGGGGCTAGCGGCCCACCAGCGGCCCACTAGCCCTGAACAGACGTGTACATTTTGAGTGACCCCGGTCTTTAAACAGTATCCAGTATCAGGTAGTTGAAGTTGAAGTGAAGATATCAATTGTTTGCTTCTTAAGGACATCTTTATACATCTTCCTATTGTGGATATTGGACTTGGCTGCATCTAGATCCAGCATCCTTGTACTAAATGGTTTACCGGTAGTGCCTGCAAAACACACGCACAGTTTTTACAGTATCAGGATTTACAGTATCAGGATTTACAGCGGTAACTGCTGCTGGGATTGGTTCTCTGTTCTTACATTGTCCTTTGGAGAATACATACATCAGACATTACCTTGTAAGGACTGTCAGACATAACTGTTTCCAGAAGTGTTTAGTTTACACAAAAGATGTCACAAAAAGTCAAACATTATCCACAGGGGTTCTTAGCAGCTTCACCTCTATCTATCTATCTATCTATCTATCTATCTATCTATCTATCTATCTATCTATCTAGATAGATAGATAGATAGATA
>JAOEHI010007648.1:0-35065 GCA_025447815.1 Percopsis transmontana | reverse complement strand
CCCCCCCCCCCCCCCCCCCCCCCCCCCCCCCCCCCCCCCCCCCCCCCCCCCCCCCCCCCCCCCCCCCCCCCGTACTGTTGCCAAGACGACTGCCTCGCGGTCACTTTACGTGAGTAGTGTCATGCTTACCGTGCCATGCCAGTGTCTGTTGCCATAGCAACCCGCAGCATGGCACTCTCTGGTGGGGGATTCTATTGTTGCAGCAGTTTCTCTCTTTAGGTGAGGTGGGGGGGGGGGGCTGTCCCGGGGTGGAAGGGGTCCAGGCAAACCAAACCAGGAAAGAGAGAAAAGAGAGAGAGACAGAGGACCGACCATACCCCGCCGATGCTAGCTCCTGACCTCCGACCCCCCACCCCCCCTCCCCCCCACCCTCCCCTGTTCGGCAGATTCAGAGTCAGGTGACCCCCCATGCCATCGTGGTTCTGCCCAAGACGGACGGCATGGAGATGCTGCTGTGCTACGAGGACGAGGGCGTGTACGTCAACACCTATGGACGCATCACCAAGGATGTGGTGCTGCAGTGGGGCGAGATGCCCACCTCCGTCGGTACGTCAACCAATCAGCTCGCTTGATCTTCCAAACTTGACCCCCGCCCCCTTTCCTACTCCTCCCACCCCCACCCACCTGACCTCTGACCTCTCTTAGCGGAGTGAGCAGATCATCTGACACCTTCACTCCCCTCCTTCCCCGTTCACTACAAAGCTACATGCTGCTTTCTCTCCTTCCTCTCGCTTTCCTTTTCTGAAAGCTCTCTGCTAGCGGCTTTACTCCAGATAGGCTCACCTTAGTGTTCTGGGTGGACCTCAATCTGCCGCATGCTTTACGCTTAGCTAGCAATAGCACAGCACGTAGCTTTAGCGAACCACAAGCTACACGAACAATAGCATAAACACGCACACCCTACGCCTCGTTGTAACCTCCCTTCCAACCTATTTGTGCACCTTCCTTTCATCCATCTAACTCTCACTGTGTGGAGGAATGCTTCTGCCTGCCTGCCCGCCTGTCCGTCTGCCTGCCTGCCTGTCCGTCATATGCTGGCTGAGTGGAGTCCAGTGGTTTTGACCGTGTTTGTTGTGAATCAGGAAAAACAAAATGTCTTGTTTGTATCATCCATTGTTGTCTATATTCATTTGAACGTGTCCTGTTTCCTTGTCCGGATATATACAGAACAAAAAAAAACATTATTATTTGCCTACCATTAAATATTATATAATATTGTATAATATCATAGCAAATGTCAATGTACCAAATAGCAAGGAAACAGTGCAGGGTCATGTTAAGCCGAGTCTGGCACATCAAGAATGGATGTCTAATGGCCCATTTCCAACCCCCATCCTCTGATTCTCACACATTACTGTACAATGTCCTGAATGATTAAACATTTAATACTGTGTTTCATTATTAACTCTGTCTTAAAGCATTGAGTTTTGTGTTGTTTGTTGATGCAAGACATTATTTTACTGTTATTATAATATTTTATCCTCCACAAAAGGAACCACATTTTGACAATAATGTGCAGTCCACTGCTCCTACTGTACCTCTCATACAAAATAACACCTTTTAAATATGTGCTCAGATACATTTCCATTTGCTTCGCAACAGAAAATTAAGTAAGAGAGACGGGTATGTGGTCAAAACAAATGAGCAACTATCAATCAATGATAAATCACAGATCAGGCCTACAGCCATCAGAGATTTGTCACTGCCTTTAAAATAACATGAATCAAATATTATCGTGCACGCTAAGCTTCCATTCATTGTCAGCAATTAATAATACCACAAACCTGTTTCATCTCATCCATAACGCTGATAAAATCGCACAGCTCCAAATCAGGCCCTGTCAAGCTCAGAGGGTAGCTAAACTATCACCTAGAAACTGCTGCAATAATCTCCTCCCATGGCCTGGGTGTGAGACTGCACCTGAGTGAGTCCTCTCCTGTCCTATCCTGTGTCTGTGTTTGTTTGTCCCCCATCCCGCCCCCTCCCTGCAGCCTATATCCACTCCAACCAGATCATGGGGTGGGGAGAGAAGGCCATTGAGATACGCTCCGTGGAGACGGGACACCTCGACGGAGTTTTCATGCACAAGCGAGCTCAGCGACTGAAGTTCCTGTCCGAGAGGAACGACAAAGTACGTTTGACAACACACACATAAATTACTCCTAAATTACTAAATTACACAGCTCTTGAAGCTTCAATCTGTAACTTCGTGTTCATGTTAAAAAATGATAATTTTTTAGCATTTGTTGTTGCTATTTGAGGTAATACAATTTCTATCTAGCCTTCTGTCCATTGATGAAAGCCTTTCCATTTATTTCTGGTAGTTTTTATAATAGGGTGTCTAGGTGAGACATTCACAGGATAATTACTTGACGACAAGCGGCAGAGATTGGGTCCACCACAGAGGATAGGCAGAACTAAATAGTTCTGAGTATAAGTGCCAACACTGGCCCATGGGCTGTCCAGTACATTTGACAGTTTGTAGTTTTAAGCTAGGTAGGAGAAAGTGTTGAAATCACTGGGTTATGTCTTTTTTAGAGCAATGGTTAATTATGCTGAGCCTGTTTTTATGTACTATTTATGTATGTGTCCCACTTACAAACACAAAACCTCTACGGTATACAGAGTCCATAAAACATCTCTGAAGGCAGGATAGTCTAGTGGTCTGGGTGTTCAACTCCTGGAAGATCATGGGTTTGAGGCTCAGAGTTGGCCTTCCTGTAAGCATGCTTAAGATGATGCCTAACCCCTATCTGGTCCTTGTAATACTTGTAATACTCATTGTAAGATATCTGATATTTTAAAAGGTTCAGAGCTAGTCAGATGTCCTTCATTAAAATAGTGGGTTTAGTGAAATGAAAACAGACAGGAAGAGATTTTACCAACTTGATTTTGATGGGAATGTTTCTCAGGTGTTCTTTGCCTCTGTGCGCTCCGGAGGCAGCAGCCAAGTCTTCTTCATGACCCTCAACAGAAGCTCCATGATGAACTGGTAAATTTCCCCCCCTTCAAAAACCCAGCCCCCCTCTTTGCTCTACACTTCATTATGGAGGACGGAGGGGTGACAGGATGACAAAGGATGGATGAGAAAACAAGAGACGGAAGCTCATTGAATGACTCACTGGCTAGAAGACCTGTTTGCCCACAACTTGTACTAACGTGTTATCACGTGTCACCTGCAAACCTGTCCTCCATCCACAGGGGGTGCTAGTGATTACCTGCATACTGCTAAGAAGCAGTGTCCCTTCTAGACAAAGTAAAGAGAATCTGTCTAATACAAATGGAGAACTTCTGTTCACTGGTTGTTTTTTTTGAGAGAGAGATTTGATTGTGACTGAATATGACACTTGGAGTCCTCATATGACCCAACAGGATCTATAGAAGTTCTTAGTTCATTAGTCAAGTCTCAAATGACTGCCTTGGAATGCTGTTGAAATCTTGGTTCACCTTCTACACAAAGAGGAAATCCTATTAATAAGCAGTTTAATTTAATCATTTTTGTGCACCCTTGACAAAGTTGTTTTCAGGTACTGTAAAACCCCTGAAATATGCTCTTGTATGTGAGAAAATGAGTCACTCTCCATCTAAGGTGCCATTCTTATAATTCAGCCTTTTAACTTGTTGCATATCACATAGGACAATACTCAAGACCGTTTTCTAAGTCCTTAGTATCCACAGGTAGCCCACAATTAATCAACCAAGCAGCTTTATGCCAATAAAAGTTAAACTACTGTACATGTCCTTTTGTCCTGTTTGTTATCTTTGCCAAAACAAATGGCCACATTTTACAAAAAATCTTTTTGAATGAAGTTTGGCTCTGCACTTTCTGCATACAAGAGTGAATGATATGCATCAGGGCTAGCATTATGGATACCATGTGTTTCATCTGTGTTTCTGATGACAAAGGCAAAGGAAGGTTGTAGATATTGTATTATTGTTGCAACTGTAACACAAAAATAATTTCTCAGAAGAAGAAATTGGCATAATCGAGTTGCCAATCTTTGATAGTTTCAATTTTCTGTCCTCCATTGCTATATCTGCTGTTCTGTGTGCATTGTACTTCTGTAAATAGTCATCTTGCTGTTAGAAACAGACTCAACTTTGCAATCTAACACTATTGTCTATTGTGTCTGAGCAAAAACAAATGAATGACGACAAAATTAGGTCTTTCTTGCTTCAGTCAAATCTCTGTATGATGTCTATCCATTACTTCACATCTCAGTGATGTGAGGGGAGTAGTTGGAAAAAACAAGCCCTGAAAACACCCCCTTTCTCTCCATAGCTTATAACTATGTGTTAAGTTGATTTTGTTACATTTGCATGGTGACATATTTGTTATACGTGTCATCATCAGTTATCAATTGTAAGTTAAAGGCAATACACTGGGTCTTCTCAAGATTTGTAATTTTGGTGATAAGGAGTGAGTCCAAAAGAAAGAAAATTGCTTCAGCAGGGACCAGAATTGTACATTTACACTAATGCTTAAGTGAAACATCTGGATGCGAAAAATTACCTTGCATTCACATTCTTGAACTCACCTTACAGTGACTGAACAGGTTGGGGTCTTGGCACAGGTAAACGTGTTCACAGATCTCTATTAACCAGTTTTAGGGTTAAATTTGACCATTTTGGTTAAGAGGCTATATCTCTCTAACCACTGAGCCATTTCCTTTTTTGTTTAACAGTTAGAACATCAGTAGGCTATAAGGGGAAAAGCAGTAGGCCTACGTCTTTTAGTTGTTAGTCCATTATTGGTTGGATTGGTGGTAGCAGTGCTAGCGGATGCTGTTTACGTGTGCAGGATGTTACTGTCTATCAATATGAAAGGCAGGGTGAGAGATGTGTGTCAATGAGGGAAAATAAAAAAAATAAAAAAAGATATATATAAAAGCATTTCATTATATCTTAAAGATTATTTTAGAGAAAGACAAAAAATGATGTTCACTTATTAAAACTTAGTTGTCTTTCTACAGAATAAAGAAAATAGCTATGAGAATTTCTTAAAAAACGGTTTTTATTGTGGTATTATTTGTATTTGTATTCAATTTTTGTAACTGACCGTGAACATAATATGGGTGACTGATTGGGTGGGTGAAGTGGATGTGAAAATGTGTGTGTGTGTGTGTGTGTGTGCGCCCGCGCGCACTGCATGTGTGTTTGTTTTCACCATCACTGGGATCAAAGTACAAACTCAGTCTGGTAACACACTCTGTGATGTTTAAATTTCTATAATAAATGTCCCTTCCTTGTACAGAAGCAGAGTCATGGTACTCTCTTTTTTTAATCAATGCATGCATAACCAAATAACGGGGCTAAGCTAAAAAGCCTATTTTTGGATGAATACGGCAGCATAAGTAATAGCTCAATATTTAGATAACTAAAATGAAATCCGGTTCGGTTCACATCGAACGTATTGTTTTTAGCTGAATTTCATCATGAATGGGATTCCATAACCGAAAGCATCTACGTGTGTCTCGGACATGGCAACCCTTTCTTTTTCATGGGCGACCGGAACACATAAACGTCACCCCCACCCCATCTCGCTTCCTCGGATGCTGCAGTAAAGTTGATTGCGCCTGCGCGTTGTCGGTCCTCTTTTTCTTGGAAGGTAAGTGTGGCATGGCGCGTGTTTCTTTCCATCGGCATAAACTGAGAACTTTGTGTAGTTTAATCCAAACTAACAGGCAACGTGAGGTACTAAATGGCATGTGGTTGTTTACTTAAAATGTAATACGTCCAAAGGTAGTTCCTTTGGCCGTGGTTCACGCACACTACATGGGTGTGGGTGCGTGCGCTACATTCTGCCCCGAATCAAAGAGGCACGAGGCCTCCTACGGGCTCCGCTAAAGTTGCTTGTCATTCACTCGTCAAATCGTTCTTTTATCATTAATAGTTTGTATCATCTCTAAATTGATAAACAATTTGTCACAGGCACGATATCTTTAAACAATTAAGACAGTCCTTGTTGACAATACGTCGCCCGCGGCTTTATAGCAGCAGTATAAACTGCTAAGCTAGGCTAGCATGCTAACGTCTACGTTAGCTTGCTACGGGGTTAGCTAACTAACGGTTCTGCAGCTCACGCACATGAGTTTACGGGCTCCGGGTTGACTTGTATCTGATAAAACGTGAAATCTTTGTCAAAGGCATTTAGCCGATCTCTACCGGTGACGTTACATATATGTACATGTCGTCACGGTGTTAAATGTAACTGACGCTTAAAGCTAGTCGTTATCGTAAAGTTATTACGGTACTGTAATGGCAAAGACAACTTTTAAAGTAAACCACATGTGGCTGGATCGTGGAACATGTTTGGCTGATATTGCAATATAATGTATTAGAATCCGACCACCAGCTGTTGGAAACACCGTAACTGTTGACGGTGACTAGCTATTTTTTCCACAAGTGAAAACTAGCTGAAGTAAGCGATTGCTGACATTTTGAATAACGTGGATAGCGTGGCCTAGCGACGGCGAAACCTCGCTCATCAGGATAAACCTGTGGTGTCACTACCGCGTTACTTGGGACATAGGTGTAGTAATCTTATTAAAGTCATCTAAATGAGAATAAAAACTTTGTAAATAACATGGCATGTGTTTTAACTCGCCGTATTCCTTAAATATTGGTCTTCATTGTTATAGTGTGGCTTGTATTTATTCATCAGAAACTCCAGTAAATATTAATAGCTTAGTGGATATTATTCCAATCTGTTAAAACTTTACTGCAATATGATACTCATTTAATCGGTAGCAAAGCAACCTCTTTACTAAAATACTATATATGAACCTACATTGCATAGTATATAGGGCTACACACATGCCATTTAAACTGTTGTGATATATTAATTGCACCAAATAAAATCCCGTTTTCCTTCTAAAATTTGTAAACCAGTTTACTAGACCACTTAAGCCTACATTTTCCCTCTAGCGCTCCTAGCACCTCACCATGGCAGATCCTGATCTTGACTTCCAAACCACTGAGTCTGGTGCCTCCAGTACCTACCCTCTACAGTGCTCTGCACTGCGCAAGAACGGGTTCGTGGTGCTGAAGGGACGCCCCTGCAAAATTGTAGAGATGTCCACTTCCAAGACTGGCAAGCACGGACATGCTAAGGTATCTTATAGACAGGGTAATTGCCTAGCCTACTGTTTAGATTTTAGAGATTCTGTTCATTTTGTCTCTCGCCGTATCCATCAAAATCTATTGTATGGGGATGTAAGTCTTTAAAAGTGTGTGCGCTGCTTATGCACAATTCACTCTTTCCATGTTGACCTATCTCAAAAATATTTTGAATGTTGTGATGTAGCTTGTTCATTAATGCAAGGGACTGACATTACTAGCAGAAACTGCAGCTAGTACACTTAACTGTAGGGTGGTACATTATTTTGTTTCATGTTCATTTCATGTTTTACTTAAATGGCTTTAGTATTGCTGGCTGCACTAAAATAAGTATTTTTACTGTAGTCTGCTAAGCTATTGTGGGGTTTTGTTTAACATGCAAATGTTAATCAGTTCAAACTACCGTGCAGAACATTATTCTAAATTGAATACTTACAGGTTAACATGGTTGGTATTGACATCTTTACCAACAAGAAGTATGAAGATATGTGCCCCTCCACCCACAACATGGATGTCCCCAACATTAAAAGGCTCGACTACCAGGTGGGTCATTTTGTTGTTAGTTGAAAGGAGTTGGGGGAGGGAGTGGGGGTGGTTATGGATGAAGTGGCAAGTCAATAACATTAGCATGCCTATCTCAGAATACATGTACTGTTGGTCAACTGTTGTGCTGCCAGCCGGTTGTTCAAAATGCTACGGATGCCTGAAAGGCTGGTGTTCTTCAACGTTAGTGGCTCTCTGCTACTCTGAAATATGAAATGACACTTTAGAGAAACCTGGCAGGGTTCTTCTCCCACATGCAACCTGTGTCTGAGCGCAAATGATTGGACTCACTTTAACCACTGCCTGATATAAGACACATGCACTTACATCTGTCTAAAAGGTATAGTGCATGCAAACTAACATTGTTGTATTGAGCTATGGACAGATTGGCTTCATACAGGATCTCATTGTTCTAACGTTTTTGTCTTCTACAGCTGCTTGGCATCAACGACGGCTTCATGTCCCTGATGAGTGACAGCGGTGAAATCAGGGAGGACCTACGTCTCCCTGACTCCGATGTCGGAAAAGAAATAGAAGCCAAGATGGAGGCTAACGAAGAGCTCCTGGTGAGTCGCTCTAAAAGCCGATGTGTACTGATTGGTCAATATGTGGCGGGGCTAAGTTAGGATTTGTGCTCCTTATTGAGCATGGGCATGATACTGCTGATTTGACGATGATATAGATTAGGGTTAGCCTTCCTGTGCGAAATGCCCAGGAATTTGAGCCCCTTAGTTAGCCTGTCTTAATGCGCCTTGTGAGTCGATGTTCTAGAGCACATGTCAGACCTGAGGCCCACGGGCCAAATCAGGCCCGTGGCATAATTGTATGTGGCCTGCGAGATTATTTAGATTTTCTAATAACACTGGCCTGAATCTCATAATTGCCCACAAGGTTGACTACAAGCCCCAGCATGCATTGCAACAAAGGTCATTCTACACTGGCCCAGTCCCCTCAGTCTATCAATCAGCCTGTCATCAGCTGCAGTGTTACAGCGCGTTGCTTGCATCCAGTCAGTTAGCTTACTTCGTTAGCAAGCCAGCTTGAACGATGTCCAAATAAAAACTGGACAGTGAGAATGGGTTTTCAAAACGGGTGGGAGGATCAGCAGACATTATGAATCAAAACGCCGTGACAAGTATTTTATTATGTTCTTGTACTGTGCACATATGTAAAAAACAAAGTGTAGACTTGACAGTTGACAAAAAAAAAGACAGTTTTCAGGTTAATTTAATTTCTGTGACGATTGTTTGAAAGGGTTCAGGGTGCTTGCAGAAGTGACGATGAATTGCGCTCATTGAATGTGACTTCTTTCTCTGCAGTAAATGTTTTATCATTTTTTTGTTTGTTTTGGCTTGCAGTTTCTCTTTTCTTTTTTTAATTGGGCCCTGACTTTGACACCCCGTTCTAGAGAGAAGCTAATCCATATATTCTGTGCTCTGCAGGTCACTGTGCTGCATGCCATGGGAGAAGAGTGCGCTGTTGGCTGCAAACCCATGTCAAGCAAATAGACAGACTTTGCTGCCCAGGCAACAAGCACCACCCACGACTAGTCTCCTGCATTGTTATTGGTTCTGCCACCAAAGCGTCAGCCTTCAGACAACCTCAAATCGTTCTGTTGTGATAATTCATCTTTTGTTTCTCTTCTCCATTGCTGTCAGGAATGTCCCTCTGCAACATACTGCATGGTCCTGCCTGATCACTGAGGTTCTGTTTAGCAACAATATACTTTATAAAAAAATACCTTGGAAAACAACTGATCAGTCGCTCATTCCTGTTTGTTTTTGCCTTCGAAATGTTGGTCTTGCCACTGCATTCCTGAATGTTGACATAACAAACGGGAATAGGCTTTTGTATGTCCTTTTTTATTATTTTAATATGTACTTAGGAATGGCTAGCAGGTATTATGTCTTTTGAAAGAGGTGGGAGAGGGCTGTTCTCATATATTAGAGTAGGAGGGAAGGTACCCCTTAATTGGTTATGTACTCTAGTTGGCTTGTCCTGCCAACTGTGATATTGATCTCCGGCATGGCCTTTTGCTCTGGTTCCTAGACAATTGGAACTGGCGGTCTCGCAAATGCTGGGATTACTGGGATACCTAGCACTAATTAGCACTTGAGAAACACCCCAGCATTTTAGAGATCTAAAAGTACACTTTTATTTTTCAGACCAATGGAAACGAACGTCAGATTTCTCCAGTCTCTCAGAGTTTGAGGTGCTTGAGGGTACTGTGCGCTTACCTCTTGTTTACCAGGGGGTTTCCTTGTTGCCCTGGTCATCTCCATCTCCAATAAAATGATTAAGGCGTGAGTGTGTGTGCAGCGGTGTGTGTGCCTCCAAATTGATGTGGGAGGCAGTTTGCAGTGAGGTGTGTTTGAGGGACTCAATTGTGGAGGGGAGGGTGGTGAATTGCAAACTATTGTTCACTTGAGGCCTTTGTCACCTGACTGGAGATGGCAAAACAATAAAAAGTTAAATAAATGGAAAAACATTTAATGTTTGTATATTTTTGTGATGCCCTAAATGTAGCTAAAACCAGCCACTACAAATCTGATCCTTGGAATGTTGGCAGGTTATTGCTTTGGGCTCTTGACTGGAAGAAATCGTATACAAAACGCATGTAGACTCTACAGGGAAAAGTAACTTGTTACAGGGTTTCCGCGGGGCCTTAAAGTCCAAAATCCAATCTCAATTTTGGGCCTCAAAATGTCTCACGAATTTGAAAGATTTTAATTGATTAGATCATAAAGTTAACGTTAGTTGTATTAAAATGTAAGTCATTTGGGGACTTTTTTTTTTTAAACTTAATTTATCGCTGCACTCCCACGATGTGTGGGCTTTAAGTAATTCTGGGACTCGGATTTTCTTTTTTTGTGCCAGTATGGACATGAAATGGGTCATAAATTGCATTCATAATGTTCTTAAGTCTTAAATTTTACTTTTTGAAACCTGCAGAACCCCTGTTAATACTGCTGCCAGATCTAGATGTAAGAGTGGACCATGAAAAATCGAGGTGTTGTGCGCAATTCATGTGTCGCGAGACATCACATCTCTTCCTTACCTTCATAAGCAATGGCATACACGCGCGCGTGTGTGCCCTAAGTGTTGGGTTAGGGTCAAATAATGCTATTGCAGACCAGTAAAGTGACGTGTTGTGACTCCAAGGGCTGTCAATTATTGGCAAGTTTTTTTTTTTTATCAGTTTGTTGGGTGTTCATACCCTTTTGACTTGCATCATCCGAGAGACAACTGTAGTGTTGGACTGTGTAAAGTTTTAGTGCCTTTGGTCTAATAAAATGATGGATGAAACATTGAACGGTATAATACGAAGACTACAAACATGATCGTGGCAGCAGGCCTTTTCTAGACTTTCTATATAAGGAAGTGTAAACTCACACATTGGACCGGTTACAGTAGATGGCGGTATGCACTGTAAAAGTTGCGATCTGCAATAAACTGAAGAAGACTCCAATTTATGTGTACGTCACTTCCCGTACTTCCTTTCCGGTCCGCTCCGTGAACATGGCACCAGTACGTACAAATTATTCTGATGAATGTACTTACCAAATGTTACTAAAATGACTCCATGCCATATATTTAATCACGTAATTCATAACCAATATATTAGTGTCCTAGCAGTAAAACTATATAACTAAGAGTGATAGATTTCGTAATTTAAATCGAGGGTTTTTATGTTTAACAGTAGCTTGCTGTCGACACGTGGTTTGGTCATCAGTGATATTTTTAATTTCATATCTCAATATGAACAATATAATTGCTTAAGTCATCTCTAAGAGTTTAATTGTTACTTAAGTAACAAGTACTTAATTTAAATTTCGTATTTAAGAACTGGTTCACGATGCTGACGTTTTAAAGAAATTAGGGGCCCTAACAAATCGAATATAAATACGTAACGTTACTTACTGTTGGGGTGTACATTTGCTTATGATCGCCCGGTCTACGAGTAAGCATCCTTGAGCAAAATGCCAAACCCTCTCCGTCTCCTTATTACTTGTAATTATACTAACTCTAAGTCGCATTTGATAAAAAAACAAAAACGTAATTGTAATATTTTGTGGCACAGCTGAAACAGACGAAAAAGGCTGTTGTCAAGAAGGCCAAAAAGGGAGCTTCATGGAAGTTCACCTTGGACCTGACGCACCCGGTGGAGGATGGAATCCTGGACTCTGCAAACTTTGTAAGGGCCTTTTATTATCTTGTATTAAAATAAACTGTACAGTCACATGTTAAGGTAAGCTGTGAAAATGAAGAAATTATCAACTGCATTCTCGCACAATTAATTAAAATTCATTACATTTGTCATATAAAATGGTGTAGATCATGACGTGGGTGGCTGTCAGTTATATTGTAGTAAAATAAATTGAACAGAGTAATATAATTGAAAATACTTTTATTATACTATGGTATAAATTGTAGTTTTTGCAGGATTTGTTTGTTTATCGTTTGTCTCAATAATATATATGACTAACAATATGAATGAACTAGGGTCCCCTTCCCTAGTTAAAAAAAATACTAGGGTCCCCTTCCCTAGTTAAAAAAATGCTAGGGTTCTCTTCCCTAGTGTGTCACTTTGCTCTGTCCATTAGGAAAGCTTCCTGAAAGAGAGAATCAAGGTCAATGGAAAGACGGGAAACCTTGGCAACACAGTCCAGGTTGGCCGAATGAAGACGAAGATCAACGTTGTGTCTGACAAGCAGTTCTCAAAGAGGTGAGTCCCAGTACTGCAAAGTAATTGTGTGTGTGTGGGTGGCTCAAAAACCAAGTGGAAAGACTTAGGATTTAACCAAACATGATAATGTTGGGGGTTGTCTTTCCTGTGTGTGTGCTTGTCAATTACTCATGTCGAATGGCCAGTTAATATCCAATTTAAACAGATTGCGTCAGAATATGCAGGCGCATGGGGGAGGGGGAGAGATACGGAAGTGTAACAAAACAACGGCACCTATCTATTTACCTTCTGCCTTCCGATTTGGAAAAATCTTGTAGCGTGGCCCCCGACTTTAAAGCCACTGTACACCCACACAGGTGCTACTCTGCTGGTTCCTTCTCAGGAAGGACATTTCTGGGCATGTACAGAGCTCTTTTCATTGATATCTCCCTGACTTTGCCCATATATGTTTTATTGAATCTTTTAGGGTGGGACAGCTGTTATTTAGTTTGGCGTTTGAGAAACCAAAATAACCGGGGCTGCACATTATTATCCGCAATTTAGTCACCTTGAATTGTCAAGTCTAAATACAGATATTTGCTCCAAAGTAACAAGAAGAAAATATTTTTACATGTATTGCCCTTGATGTATCCAAAGATCCCATGGCAAAACAGTTCTGTCCTTCACCACCAGGTATCTGAAGTACCTGACTAAGAAGTACCTTAAGAAGAACAACCTCCGTGATTGGCTGCGGGTGGTGGCGTCTGACAAGGAGACATATGAGCTGCGGTACTTCCAGATCAGTCAGGATGATGAGGAGTCTGAGGTAGACGAGTGAAAGACATCATGGTAGCTGTACACAAGCCAGCCACTTGGTGATTGGTCAGTTAACAGACTGCTGCAGCTCTGTATTATGACGTATGACGGGAGAATAAATGTTATAAAAAAAAGTTTTTGTTGTCTTTAATCTTTAAATTGTACTTTCTTATGGTTAATATAAACTTAAGTAAAATATTTTAAAATTAGAAATACACCATCAAATCAATATAAATCTATTGTTTTCTTTATAAAAAAAGAACCAGTGAAATCCCATTGAAATATAACTGAGGGATAGAAAGTAAATAGTCTTGCATCCCCGAGGCAAAAGAAGTAGAATGTTATCAAAACCAAAATGAAAGCTCAGCCACGCCAAAAGAACATGGATGCATCTAGCTTGATGTTTGGCACGATACCTTAACGAGGACCTTAACTAACTTGTGACTTAATGGCACTGTGTGTGTGGTGGAGGTGTGTCAAACGTATATATTTCTATTCATGTTGACCAGCATGGATATAAATGATTAATACGTTGATGATTAGACAGGTTTAAATGGTATATTCAAAATATATATACAAAAAAAAAAGTCATGTTCCACAGAAGACAAAGAAAAAATGTCTTTCCATTGCATCTAATCAATACATTGGCTCATTTAACCAAGTTTGACCAGTGTAAGGGAAAGTTAAATTAAGTAATTTACACAATATAAACACTTCATATTCCTATGCCTAGCTGGCACATAATCACTTATGTAAACCATATATACACTGCTCAAATAAACTTAAGGGAACGCGTAATCATCACAGTATAACGGCAAGTAAATTTAACTTTAGGGATATCAATCTGTCCAGTTAGGAAGCATAAGTGATTGTGAATCAATGTCACTGGTTTTGGTGCAAATGATAGGCACTGGAGAGGCAACAGCAAGACGACCCCTAAAAAGGGAATGGTTTTGCAGGTGGTGGTCACAGACAATTGCTCTCCTTATTCTTCCTTCCTGTTTTGCATTTTGCTAGTGTCTTTGCTACTACTGGTGCATGAGGCAGTTCGAGCTCCAGAGTTGGCTTACCTGTAAGCGTCCTTGAGCAAGATGCTCCATGTAATAGCACCATTAAGTTGCTTTGGATAAAAGTGTCTGCTAAATGACCTAATTGTAATTCTTATGAGCAGTGTGGAATGACACACTGTATATATGTTAAACTAAGCTGTCATAAAGGGTCAACCTGACACACCTGTGTGATAGATGCCCACTAGGTGATGCTAAAGGTGTCTTCTCAATAGGCACATAATTAAATAATGACCTATTAGAATGTATCTATTTATTATGGCTTTTGTTACTGATTTACTGGTTGGTGTTTGAGAAACAGCCCACTGCCTAACCTGATCAAAACTAGCTCATATAATTTGCCATTGTCTTAACTATATTATGACCTTAGAAGTTGACAATTGACACTGACAACATTAATGTAGCAATGACAGCTTCACCAGAGCAAACCAGTAATTACTTCATTCATCTTAAACTTGATCCTAGAATTTCCAAGAAAATGGGTGAAACCTAGGTACAGGCTAGAAAGATATAGTAATGTGCATTGTATGCACGAGTGGAGTGTGTCTGCCTGCCTGGGTACGCTCCCATCATCTGTTGTGTATAAAACACAATGCCTCAGGAATGTCTTCACCTTCATCCTTGTCTGGCAGACAGCAGCTGCCCTCAGCTACAACGAATCGCTCTGCCTGTATTTAGAGCTATAGGGTCACGAAGACCGAGGGGCCAAATTTAGTTAAGGTGGCTACTTAATACATTTAAAAAATATGTTCTTTACCTCAATAATTTATTGTTAGGCTACCATTTGTTCAGAGCCACCTGGATTTGTTTTTATTTTTTCTTCAGAAAGCTTTGGAGAAAGGAACAAAGATCTTATTATAGAAAATATAATTTGTGACATCTTGTAGGCAGTCAGAGGACACTAATTGACATTATTAGCAATGTCTTGATAGAACATGAAGGATACACTGCTCGTGTACAAGCTTGTCTGTGTGTGTGTTTATTGGTGTCCATTCTCATTAGCTCTGCACGTAAAGACACTACTGCAGTAATCTGACCCTCTCTATCAGATTACAGATGGATTACAACAACAATACACTGCACGTATAGCAACATAGCCATCCCTACAGACTGAACAGAAAACACATGCTATTCATACTATTCCTTTAGTATGGAACCAAAATGTTTGGCTGTGCAATATCTTGCAACATTTGCATCTAGGCACAAAATAATAGTTCATAATTCTAAATGTTCTTAATTATGTATAGAGGATACAGATCATATAGATATATAAAATAGGAGTTTTGTAGACCAATGACTTCTTTACCAGCCACCCCATTTGAAGCACCATTGAAGTATAGCTTTATTTTTCCAGCTGCTTCTTGACTGACATGGCCCTGTAAAACACTATAAGAACCTGTATTGCAAATGAAGGAATTTTGTTCTCTCTCTCTCTCTCTTTCTCCCCTACCCCTCTCACACACACAGAAAGAAAGGAATTTTGGAACAGGATGAGAGCAATTCAAAAATATCTTGGTAACTTTTAAACCCACAGTCGCCTTCTCTCTGTGGCACCCACACACCTGGTTTGTTCCCACCAATGTATGCACATGACGACCTTACAGTTAAGGCACGCAGCTGTTACATCCTCCCTTCTGTCCTGTTAAACGAAACACTGCAAACGCACACACACACGCGCTCTTCTTGGTGTTGAATAATATATTTGACTGGTCACGTGGGTTTAGGTTTGAATAATTAACTCTGATCCCGTCTTACCTAGGAGTTTGGATGCTCCATGGATATGGGATGAACCAGCCACCTCTCTGGGAATCAACTGTGAGTGAGTTTAAATTGTTTAAATGTTTTGTCTAATGTGTAGTTTGTTTAAACTGCATGTTCGATATTTTTGTGTCATTCATGTCCAACATGAAATGAATGTACTAAGTGATAAATATTTGGTAATCAAATCTGTTGCAACAGAAACACAAATCAGTCAGCACCCAACAATTTGAAGTCTTTTAAATTCTGTTTCTACCCATGACTTTTCCATGGTGATTGAAATGATTTCTCATGATGTTTTATTGTGTTAAAAGTGGGCTTAAATAGCCATCGTAGCAGAGGTTTGTCCCAACTTGTCCCTCTAAATGTTGATGGTCAGCTGTGTGTGGAAGAAGCTATTTGTAAGGAGGGCCTGAATATAGCTCATAGAGCTTTCCATTGGAAAAGGAGATCTTTGGGGTTCATAAATGTTTTAGGCAGGGTGTCTCGCACCAGTGAGCGAGGAGAAGAAGGAACTCACCTGTGGACAGGCAGCTGCTGGCAACAAGGGCGGAAGAGGTTTAATCACACCAACACCATTATATCCTTTAATTATTGAATAATTTTTTTGGTGGGTTAAGATTTAACCCACCCATTTTTCTTCAGTTTTAGGACATCAGTTTAAGTCGTTGCCTGAGATGGACCTACTTTTTTTTGTGCACTGGCCTCAGTGGCGGGTACCTCCCCGTTAGTTGAAATATTCTTTCCTTGTCTTTTTTACAGAATATACGCCGTGTGATTGGATGGTGTCTTCTAACCACACAGGACAGCTAGGACAGGAAAGGAGTACCATTATGAGAGGTAGAGAATGATAGAGCCAGAAAAAAGGTAGAAGGAGACGCTCGCAACAAACCTCGACACTGTTCCCCGGGCGTGGTGATGGCGGGCTGGCTGAGCCGCGTGGCGTGGGGGGAGGCCTGGTACAACACGTACTCCCGTCTGCTCCGCACCAAACCGGTGGGGGCCATGGCCCAGGGGTCGGATGACCTCACGGAGGTCACCGAGGGGTCAGGGGTGGGCCTGGCCAAGGTTCTGACCACCGTGGACCTGGTGTCGCTCGGCGTGGGGAGCTGCGTCGGCACGGGGATGTACGTGGTTGCCGGGCTGGTCGGCAAGGCGATTGCAGGGCCGGGAGTCATCCTGTCGTTTATCATTGCGGCTGTGGCCTCCATATTGTCAGGTGAGACACAGAGAGGCAGTGTGTACACACATACTGTACAAGGCACTGCCCCTGCTTATCTTAACACACACACACACACACACACACGGTCCAGCACAAGCACAATCCCATAGAGCACTTTATTTACACTGGAAGTATGGTGTGCAATAGCCTTATATTAAGCATTAAAGATGCAGTAGGCAAATGGATGGATACATTTACTGTCTTTCCTGTATTTTTTTTTTTTGTAGGAGTGTGTTACGCAGAGTTTGGTGTGCGTGTACCCAAGACTACAGGCTCCGCCTACACCTACAGCTATGTGACGGTTGGGGAGTGCGTGGCCTTTTTCATTGGCTGGAACCTGATTCTGGAGTACCTGATTGGTACAGCAGCGGGGGCGTCGGCCCTGAGCAGCATGTTCGACTCCCTGGCCAATCACAGCATCAGCAATTACATGATAACACACCTGGGCACGCTCAGAGGACTCGGTCGGTGCATTTAACAATGGTTAACGTAGTTCCTCCCATGATCCCAGTTAGAATTGAAGTAAACAGTTGCTCTGTGTGGCGGAGTGATACGCAGATAAAATAGTCCCAGCAAGAAGTTGAATGGATAAAGCACACACATGTACACATGCTTAAAGGGTGTTCACTCAGCACTACCTCGTTGTGGCCAAAGATTCCGCACCATTTGTTGTTTTCATAATGTTTTCATGATCTTTTCAAGATGTCCTTTTACAGTGCTGTTATCCCCTTCCAGGGAAAGGGGAGGACACATACCCCGACCTGCTGGCTCTCTTCATTGCCTTGGTGGTCACGGCCATTGTCGCGCTGGGTGTCCGCAACTCTGTGGGTTTCAACAATGTGCTCAACGTGGTCAACCTGGTGGTCTGGGCCTTCATCATAATCGCTGGCCTCTTCTTCCTCTCTGCCAGCAACTGGGAGGGAGGAAGGTTCCTGCCGTACGGCTGGTCAGGGGTGAGATGACGTACGCTAATGGCTTTTACAAAGTGGAATGGGTTTGCTTGTTAGCTGATTCAGCCAAGTCAGACAGCGGGAGAGAAACTGTTTCTCTTTGGCTAATTCTGGAACCTCTCTGGGATTGGCTGGAACTTGCTTAGATCCACAACAATCAAAACTCCAAACCATCTACAGTATACAAGCTATATTAAATGAATATTGAATGAGTTATCCGTGTTCTGAAACTTGGGCCGTTATTGCTGGATTCAGTCACAGAAGGTGTCAGCTTGTTAATTGAGTTTGCAGATTTACAGGGGGAGGAGAACATTTGTTACTACTGTACGATGAACTATTGCAATGTTACTAATAAAGACGTTAGGAATGGTGGAATCAAGATGGTTAATGGCTAATATATCCTTGACCTCGGAGGGTTAAAGGTTAATCAACATTCACAGATAATTCAACACTGTACAGGTGATGCAGGGTGCGGCCACCTGTTTCTACGCCTTCATTGGCTTCGACATCATTGCTACGACCGGAGAGGAGGCCAAGAATCCCAACACCTCCATCCCCTATGCCATCACCGCCTCCCTCGTTACCTGCCTCACCGCCTATGTGTCTGTTAGTAAGCACACGCACACACTCAAAGAAATAAAACCGTCTTAATGAAATTCTACATCATGTTGAATTTACTAAACACAATTATGTTCAATTTACTTGAAGTGAACGGAAAGCAATTTGAAAATATCCACAATATACTGTATTAACTTCACATACATGCTGAATGGGCGTGGTCATCATTTCCCCTGTAGTCCCTTTTCAACTCATACTGCGTCACAGCCACAAGCTGAATATTCTCGCCTTACAGCCGGCAAGTGAGCTCTGGTTTCAGACTGAAAGTCTGGCACGAGAAGCAGTCTTAGCTCTCAATCAGCTCTCTTTATTTAACACATGAATGCAATGAAACTCTCTTGTTTTAATTGTCAAAATTGCAATTGTTCAGTAGTTTCCCCATAAATAGTTATGTAATGCAAACAACATCCGTGTTTCACTTAGAGTGCACACACACACACACACACACACACACACACAGCGTCTTTGCATTCTGTACATCCAAACTAGCGACAGGCGAAGAGCAAACCTAGATCTGTCCCTACAGTTATAGTTTGAGGGGGGGAGAGCAGCGTCTGACTCATTGGTTTGTGTCTGCCTTATATAGTGTGAATCTTTAATTGCTCTCTCCAGGTGAGTGTGATTCTGACCCTCATGGTCCCCTATGACCTGATTGACGGCTCTGCCCCTCTCATGGAGATGTTCGCCGTGCACGGGTTCCTCTGGGGCAAGTACACGGTCGCTGTGGGCTCCATAGCCGGACTGACGGTGTCCCTGCTGGGATCCCTCTTCCCCATGCCCAGGGTGATCTACGCCATGTCCCGAGATGGGCTGTTGTTCAGGTGAGGCTCACGGGAAGCTCACACACGGATCCTGCTTTTGACAGTAGAGCTTTTTCACAGTGACCCAGAAGTGGTACCAAAGAAAGGTATACTTTCTTCCTGTGTAGCCAGACAGAGAAAATCTGAACTCACGCCTTAACGTGTTTGGAGTTTATTTGGCTGATTCAACAGCCTCTCGATTTGATTTTGGAAGAAATTAGGATTGCAAAAATTGCTTATATTCAAAAGCGACTAATAATAAATGTGGGTGTGCACACCCACACCTGAACACTTCCCAATCACTAACACCTGTTTAGACAGGGGTCTTAACAGGTGTGTGAAAGAATCCAATAATGAATCCCTGTTTACAGGATAGACAGGGAGAAGCATCACTATATCGGTAGAGCAAGGCACTAGCAGGGTAAAGGGTTAGGGGTTCTATTCTACCACTTCAGGTTTCATATGTTTGTGCTTGTGCGTGTGCGTGTGTGTGTGTGTGTGTGTGTGTGTGTGCGCGCGCGCGTGTGTGTGTGTGTGTGATGTGGCCGTAGGTTCCTGTCCTATGTGTCAGCATTCACACACACCCCCATATTGGCGTGCGTGGTGTCGGGGAGCCTGGCGGGCCTGCTGGCCCTGCTGGTCAGCCTCAGGGACCTGATAGAGATGATGTCCATCGGCACGCTGCTGGCCTACACCCTGGTGAGCGTGTGTGTGCTCCTGCTGCGCTACCAGCCCGACGAGCACACAGACACACACCAGTTCACCCCTGACGGCGTCGACGCAGACGGGCCCGGTCCCCACGACCACGGAGCCCTCCCCTCCAAAGACGACCAGATGCTGATTGGCGGCGCCGAGGAGGATGGCTCCGCCTCCTACCACTCGGGCGGGACCGAAGGGGAAGGCGACGACTCGGCCTTTCACACGGGCTCCGCCTCTCTGCTGAAGCGCCTCCTGGGCGGCCACTACTACGCCCTGCAGGTCCGCCTGGGGCTCCCCGACTCCTCCGCCCGGCCCACGCCCGCCACGGGCCGCACGGTGACCCGGTGCACCGTCCTCCTCTTCCTCCTCTCCTTCCTCCTCTGGGCCACCGTCATATTCGGCGTGGAGCAGGGCGCCGGGGCCGGGGCCGTCGTGTCGGGGCTGCTGGCCGCGCTAATGGCGGGCGCCATGGTAATGCTGCTGCTTTTGATCCTGCGTCAGCCGGAGAGTGGGCGGTGCCTGCCGTACATGGCGCCCTGTGTGCCGTTTGTCCCCGCCACGGCCATTTTGGTGAACACCTACCTGATGTTGAAACTGTCCCCGCTCACCTGGATCCGCTTCACCATCTGGTGTTTAATAGGTGAGCAATGTTCTGTTCTCGTTGTGTTTAGACCTTTGTTGTTATTTTACTGGTTGAATATAGTGTGTAGTTCAAGCAGAGCCAAGTTTATGTACATATTGATCACTTACACCTCCACTAACATTTATTTACCAAAGGTGTCATTGAAATACAATAAACTAGAAATTGTACATTTAGTGCCCGTCTCAAAGGCACCCCTTAAACGTAAGCTCCAATTACTTAAGGAGAAACTATCAGAAAGAAGGAAACACTTTCCAGAAAGTTAATATGTATCAGGTGTTCCAAGTAGGCAATATCACTGAAAGTAGTCTCTGCGATGTTACCGAAAGAAATCACATCGCAGGGACTACCACAAAAAGGGGTGTGACGTTTTGACGAAGCTTGTCACCAGAGTCATGTGTCCACGGTATTATTTCATGAATGAATGATGACTATAGCAGATGTGTCACAGCCGTACGCAGCCGCTACAGTAGAACTCTATGGGGTATCAACGCAATCTTGTCAGAGACGGACTGACAAGATTATTTAACGTCACATGTAAATCATGCACATGAATATGTAAAACGATCATGTGCATTAATTATTCATCACGTAATTTCACCACAAGCCATATTCTCTTTGCCACAAGCCGATTAGCCGTTAGCATCTATAAAGTTTTATATTACCGCCATCTGGTGGACTGTCCCTTGCCCCATCTATTCCAACATTGCCATGGCATGTGTGAAAAGGCACAAGACGGAAATGTTCTTGAATGTGGCTGCATGTGTGAATTGTGAAAATCCCTGGCGGTGCCTGGGAAGGTTATCCCAGTAATTTACCAGAAACTATGTGTGAAAGAGGCATGACATGTAAACATGACATACATGGCATTACATTGACATCGTCCTCATTACTATATACAGTAGCATACGTTACATCTACATTACAGAGTCGTATAGCCAGATGCTGTTAGAGTATACATCTGTAGTTGGTTGGAATATGACATAGAGAGAGGGGATGATTCACTGTAATCTCTCTCTCCATGTGTTAACTGTTAAACACTAAAACTGTTTTACACACACGCGCAGTGAATCATAGTCGTGGAGGGATGATTGCATTTATTTTTTAATAACTTAAAGATGCATGTGATAACTTGGCAAATTGATGCCACTGCAAAGCTGTCATAATCAAATCATCATAATTCTTTAAGCAAGTTTTCACAATTTTCACTGTAGTTGCACTGTAGTGTATTCAAGGGTCTCATGGTTTTTATTTTTCTTCACTGGGGCTTGGGAATGGCAGGCCTGTTGATCTACGGTTGCTATGGTGTGTGGCACAGCACGCTGGAGCTGAACGCCCGCGAGGAGCAGGCGCACGCCAGCACCTATCAGCGCTATGACGACCATCTGGATGACACCTTTGCCCCCGACGACGACCTTAACCCCCAGGAGCAGGAGGAGGCGCCCTACCAGGGCTGGTCTGCCCCCGGGGAGAGGGGCCACCACTACCAAACACGTAACCATGGAAACCAGTACGAGGACCACGAGCAGCATGAAAACTCGTTCCAGGACCAGCATGAGGATTACGGTGACCAGTCTGGCTACCAGTCTGGGCCGGCAGGCCAGTATTCCTCTAGAGGCGGTGCATCCAGCGGACGGGCCAATCACGGTTTTGACGCCGAGGAAGGGGATTAGAGGGAGGTAAAAAGCACAAATCTACAAACACGCTCTTCTGGCGCTTCTTCCCTGTTTTAGTTTTACTAAGTTATGATGTCAGTCAGTGTTTCATTTGACTTGCGTCCAACGTCCTTAGCACCAAAGCTTACTATGAAATCTTTATTTATTTTTACTCATCACCCCCTGTAGTTGGCCCTGCCTCCTTTTGAAAAAGCCAATCACGACACACTGCCATTGGTGTAGGGGCTTGTCTTTACTGAGTATAGGAAACATTTGCCCTAACAATTTTAGAAATTGTTGTCCCAACACTATTTTCAATTAATATAGCAACAGCTTCCCCGCTGGACTGTCCTACCGGTGAATCTTATGATGGTTTGCTAAAGCATTGAAATTTTACGTTTTAGGATTCTGAGGGATTAATATAATTTCTGCTGTAAATGTTCTATTTATTGCTGAATTGAAGTGTGTCCAAATGTTTCGGACGATTGCTCTGTTTTGGTGTTGTGGGAATAAATGTTATTATGAGTGAACTGGGTCACTCTCTTGTTGTCTGCTGCACAGACTGAGACAGGAGTCTGTCAAAACCACCTATGTTAATTCATAAATGTTTATTTTATGGCATTCATTTCAAATTACAAGGCACCGGCACACAATCATAGATTATACGTATGTAACTGATATATATTTGTTACATTGTACATGAGAGAAATTTGACAGTTAAACATTTTTTTTTACCATCCCAAATTAAACTAATGGACGCTTGAAGGCAGTAAAAATCAGATAAGCACATGGGGTACTACATGTTAAAAAATATTCGCTGTAGTCAGAATCACTTTAGGCTTAGCTTTGTTCATGGCAGCGAGGCAAAGAACAGCGTCTGTTGCCCTAGTAGCTCTCTTCCTGAAACAAATTGCATCACTTCCCTAGTATATGTTCTGTCACTAGTACACAATCCAAAGGGTCTCATGTTATGTGGGTGGTTTCGCTGAATCTCGGGAAGACCACTTCCAATGTTAATTAAGTTATTAATGACATGTTATGTGTAAAGGTACATTTTATCTCCTGCAGCTTCAACGTGGTAAAAATCAAGCAAGGGGAAAAGCAGACTATATTGTTTACAGTATTTTGATGAAATCATCATTCTCAAGCGTGCACTCTTTCACACTCTTTCACACTTGGCATGATTTGCTGGCGGGTCGAGGGGTGTGGCTGTCCCACCCTGCCTGGAATAGTAGAAGCTGTTCTCTCTCCTCGGGGGCCCCGGGTCGGTGCTATAGCAACACAGGATGACGGAGCCCCCCATCAAGCAGAGGCCAGAGCCTACCCAGCCGGCGTACAGCGAGAAGCCAAACGCTAAAAGCCCCTCCTCTTTATACGCTCCAATTGGAAACCACACAGTCGACACGATCCCAAAGACAGCTGCGAAAGTAAATGAAAGAAATATTGTTATGGAATTTATAATGAGGAAAAACTACTGCAATAGTTGTTTACAGCGAAACACTATTTGGACCCACAAATGTCTGTTTCACTGCGATTGATTGTTTGTTGGTTTCCATTAGTAGGACAATTCCATCAAGCACTACACAGTCAGCTACATAAAACAGCAGTGGTTGGTCCACAAGAGAGGACACGCAGAAGTAAACAGAGACTGGATTGGCCCATCACAAACCTTGGTTGGGAAGTGATCACTTAGCACTTACTGACTAGGGGGTTTACCAAACAGGAAAGTTACAGACTGTAGCTTTAAAGCAAAAGAGGAAAAGGAAGAGTTATATGCCCATATGAGTCCAATGTTGAGGTGAGGATATGTTTGTAATACAGTTTGTAATTAATAATGCTTGGGTTACTGTGTGTGTGTGTACATGCATGTAGCACTTGTCTTCCCTGGTCCACGAGGAAGCACAGGCAGGACCTGTCCTGTCTCGTGGTCCCACAGGAAGCAGGTGTGTGTAATGGCCCCAAGCAAGGACAGGGTGGGGTCACCCGACCATGACCTCCCCACCCACACCCATTTTCCCTAAAGCTGGCATTGAGTGTACTCTTAGCTCCTAGTTTGTGTCTTGTAAACCCAAACCCTCAAACTTCATCCTCTCAGAAAACTTTGGTTTGTTACTGTACTGTAGGTCAAACAAGTGTGTTTCTTGATGTTGGTTATTCTTGCATTAGTGTGTGTATATCTGGAAGTGTGTGTGTGTGTGTGTGTTCCCTATCAAACTGAAAATTCACATCTGCGTGTGTGTGTGTGTGTGTGTGTGTGTGTGTGTGTGTGTGTGTGTGTGTGTGTGTGTGTCCCACCTATGAGCAAAATAATAGTCCCGCCCACTAAGGCTCGGCGGTGTTTGATGGACATGGTCTCGTTGACCAGCCTGACGCAGGGCATGGACACCAACACCAGCAGCAGGGCAGGGAGACCCAACAGGCACGCACAGATCATGAGCGCACGAGCTGTCTGCACATATGCTGGGGGAGGGAGAGAGGGAGGGAGGGAGGGAGGGAGAGCGGTATCGAAAATAACACGTTGCATAACAGGAATATCCGTTTGGTTACAATTTTCAGCGCTCCGTACTTTTGGCAGCATTCACTCGCCATCTACATGTATTCCAACTGTCTCTCCTCCTCACCCACACACACACACACAGGAATACGCACGAACGCACGCAACACATTTTCACACTTTGCCTAATTAGAACAAACCACTGTGATTATTTATGGCTATCAAACACATCGTTCGATCCATTTATTACCTGGTAAGGTGAGGATCTGGTTGAGCGCCACGCAGTGGTAAAGTGCTGGGGAGATCACGCACTGGGCCCATAGGCCCCGCGCGCCTAGCTCCTCCATGCGAATGCAAGTGTTGATGGTGTAGTCGCACGTGCGCACCCAGTCGTTGGTTGCCGTGGCGACGATGACCCCCACCCAGCCAGCGCAGCTCGCTACAGCTCCTGTGGTCAGTCTGCACATGTGCGCCATGGAGTCGCCGTGCCCTTTAACGCTCTTAAAATCCAATGCTCTCCTTTTTTCTTTAAAAATTAAATGATGGGAGATGCCGATAGTGTTGGATCCTTTACATCCGCAGTAGCAACCAAAAATTGTTTTTCTTTGTTTTTAGTTACTCCTAAAAAAGTTTTCCCGCATCAGAACTAAAAATATGCCAAATAATATTAATAATTGTCTTTTTGCAATAGAAAGCAATAAAAATGGCGATATGTATTCATATACTCCACTCTTTTAGTGTGTCTCAACGTTTCTCCGCAGAAAAATAAACAGAATTACATTCAGGGTGTGGTGATAAACTTCCATCCCAAACCTTTAGCCAATCAGAGCGCATCTGATATCCTAACCAAAACCAGATATGAAGAGCTAAATAGCTTACCGATGAGACACATTGTTACAAAAGGAAAACATATAAAAAAGTTTTTATTATCAAAATTCAGCAAAAATTTATTTTTATTTTAAATTTCAAAAGAAGCTTATTAATTTGGTGAGTAGCCTACGTCTATATTTCCACAATTAACTTATCCCACATACCACTTACTGTAACTACTGTTGCCCTCTAGCGGTGCGTAATGCATATACTTTCCTCCCCGCCATTTTGCGCTTACAAAAAAGTAAAAACGATTCTGCGTTATTAATTATTAATTTATTAAATAATTTCAAGCAGGAAACGATAAAAATGTGACGATTAAAGACGTACGTCTCCTGGTGACTTGTTTTTTCACAGACATGTTTTTGACCAGAGGTTATAGCAATATAAAACATTAACTTTGATTGACCACATACAAATTCTACTTTCTTTTTTTTTTAACACACAATGGTTATGTTTTCTACTGGATAGCTGTCATTAGACTCACATTCTAAAAAAACTAAATAGGCAAATTTATATATTAAATGTTCAAAATCCTGCATGAAATAGCTTCAAATTTACACTTTCCAGCACAGTTTAAAATATACACCCTTTTTTTTTTTTTTTACAATTTAAAAAAAAAATCTCATCTTTCTGCTACAGGTTGTCCTCTCTGGACGTATGTCTCCATCTCATGGCCACACCCGTTCCCACCAGGTTTAAAACCTCATAAATTAAAACAAATCTCTTTTTATTACCAATATGTCCGTCTTTTTCTCTTGTAGCTGTCAGTGTCTTTTAGTGACAAGCCACAAGAACTGCTTCACCTAAATATTCATCTTTTCCCTGCAAAGCTATTTTCCTGTCCATCCAACATCCGGTGTCTGTCCCCCCACGCTCTGTTTCCCGTCTGTTCTTCCTTCCGCTCACTGGTTTTTGAGAGCGTTGATGTGAGCACAGATCTTGAGCGCTGGTCCCAGTTTGATGTTCATACTGGTCATCAGGTGGTCCTCGGTGAGAAGCAGCAGGGCCTGTCCGTCAATCTCCTGCAGACGGAAGGACTCGGCCACCTCGCTGCACCCTGCGCACACAAACCCCGCTTAGACAGGAAGTACATGTCATTATCCAGCAGCCACGGCAGCTTGTGGATTCTTAGACTTCAGGTGTCAAGCCTTTCATTCTATATTCTATACTGGCTAGACAGGAGAGCCAAGGGTATTATGTGTAGGCTGTGAGTCAGTGGAATAATGTGTTGTCAGCAGCCTAAAAGCAGACTTGAACCTCGACCGATGCCGTAGGCCTGGAGATAGAGGTCCTCTTTTTGTATTTGGCATAAATTGTTTTTGTTGGGAACCCTGCATTGCATTTTGGGACACTGTTATTGTGTGCATTGTTTTTTACTACAGTAAGTTTAAGCTGCATTGTGAGTCATTTGTAGTGAGCTGTAGGAAATGGTGTTTGAAGGAATTTATTGTTGCTAAAGTGTGAATTATTATTATTTATTAGTAGACTAGTAAAAGGCTGGTTGGCCTGCCACAGCGATTTGGTAGAGTCCACAAGTTTTGAGCGGAAAATGCTCAATATTTCAACATATCACAACTTTTCTTAAATCTTTGAAGATGGAAGCTGTTTTTATTAACATGATGAATATACAAAGATCTGGAGTGAACTTCATAATGTTATTTCAATTATAACAACCACTATTCCTGGCCTCAACTCACTAAATAGTCATTGTTTGAATGTTCAGGTATGCAGGCCTCCCCGTACCTCTCTTGATAAGCTAGAGGTTTCAGTGTTTTTGTGAAACACTTTTTATCAAGTGAGTCTGGGAGTGTTCCTGTTAATGACCTCTATCATCTGTTTACTATTAAGACACCACAACTTTCAGACTGACGACTGCTAAAATGCTGAGATTGCCCTTCCTGGGGGAATTCCAAAATAATTCACACGATACTATTCCCATGCGGGATTACTATTAGCACAATCTGTGTGTGTGTGTGTGCGTCCTATGTAGCACAGCTGGTAGAGCAAGGCGCTAACAGGGTTAGGGGTTCCACTCCCTGTGTTGCTGAAATACTATTAAAGGAAAGGAGAGCTGGCAATGTGTGTGTCTGTGTCTGCGTGTGTGTGTGTGTGCGTGTGTGTGTGTGTGTGTGTGTGTGCATTACCTGGCAGTGTGTGTATGAATGTGGTCACGTCCTCCACACTCCAGTGGGCGGGGATGGGCTTGAAGGTGGTCGTGGGGGAGGAGGTGCTCACGGTGGGCTCGGATGCCCTCCTTGCACGCTTTGCCAGGCGGCACTCCATCTTGGTTGCCATAGCAACTGGGGGCTCACCATCAGCTCCCTCTACATCGTCCTCCTCCACCCTCTTCTCCTCCTTGTCACGTCGCCCAGCGCTCCAGAGGTCACGAGGCTGAAACCAAGGTCAGCGCACGCACACACACACACACAGACAGAAGTTAACCAAAGGAAACCGTACAACTCTTGTTGTTACATTTCTAAACAAGTAGTTTTTCAGTAGCAGTCAGTTTTACTGCTACTTGTGGCAAGTGGAGGTAATACAATAATGATTCAGTCACTACAATTAATTTAGCAGACAAAGTGACTGATAGTAAGTACAGTTCTTGCTCAAGGACGCTTAAAGCCTATTCTGCCCGCTACCATTCATGAAAGCATTTTGCTCTGGAGTTTTTTTCTAATCTGGTGTCTAGGTGTGACATTACCCAGAAAGACAAAAACAAAAAACGTCAGCGTCAAATAGGCAGGCAGAACTAAATGGAGTAAGTGCCCTTTTATCACGTGCACTGTTTGGTCTGGAAGTGATAACTTACTGTAGGTGTTGCCAAATTGACCTAAACTGGAATATGAGTGGAAAATCATAGACCGTAGCTATCAAGCACTATTTCTCCAAAACATATTTGTCTTTTGCCTTCCTGCCTACCAGGCGTAGCAGGAGAGGTTTGCCGGGAACCGACTGAGCCCGGTTCAGAACCGGCCTGGGCCGCTCTGATCTACTTCCTGCGCTCAGAGCCCTGAGACGCTTGGTCAGCCGGACGTTAAACCTGGATGGACAGACAGACAGACAGACAGAGAGGAGAGAGAAAGAGATGAACAAAGGGACGGGAGAGAAATACAGTGAAGAGAAAGAGACAAGACAGAGAAAGAAAGAAGAGAGACAGAAGAAGAGAGACGCGAGCAAAGAGTGAGAAAGAAAATGAAACAGAGGTCAAGAGTGTGTGTTATGTGGCTGAGATCAACATTCATGTGAGTCATATCTGTATCTGACACCAGTATATGGCTCCAAACTGTCCACAACTTCCTGTGTACATCGGAGATACGATGTTCTTTGTTACAGGGGGCCTATCTAGACCTGCCATTTCACTAGTACCCTCCAAAACCCAATGGAAGAGCTGCTCACCCGCGTGCACAGGAAGTGGAACAGAAGCGCTTGGAACGCATGAAGTTGTGGGCGTGGCCTCGCTTCCCGCAGAACTGACAGTTGAGGACCGTTCTGTCCCTGTGGCTCGACCCTGGGGTGGGAGGGTAAAAACAAAACTGCCAGTTTGTAAGAACAAAACGATTCAAAAGTGGGGGCTCCTCATCTTCCTCCTCGCCCACAGGCATTTCTGGTCATTAAAACTCATTTCCATAGCATTCTATGGCTTGTATACAAGGTGGTAATTTGCATAATGTAGCAGTTAACCTAGTTTAAAAGCACTTTTCAGTTTAGAAAGAAAGTGAAATGTAATAATTCCTAAACATAACTGCATATAGGTGCCAGCATGTGAACAGCATCCTCTCTGGCAGACTAGGTGTCAAAATGTGTCACTGTTTCCAGATTATATTCACTAGATTATAAAAGATCAGAGCTACCATTGTACATTTTATGGATGGGGAGTAAGGTATTAAGGTATTACCTTAATCAATAACAATATCAATATATATTGGCCTACTGTACTATATATTTATTTATATGTAAAAGCTTGATGTCCATCAAGCTTTTTTATGCTTTGAGCAATGTTGTGCAAATGCATAGGCAAAGTAACCATGGTTACATGATGCTTTCCATATTCTAGGAGAATGTTATCTGCTTGCAAAACTGGTGGTTAACCGGTTCAACTGTCGACAAATGTACTGATTGTAAGTCGCTTTGGACAAAAGCGTCTTCTAAATGCTGTAAATGTAAAATGTAAATGTAAGTTGCCAACCATAATCTATCACAGCCACTAAAACCTTCGTACATTTAGCGCTCCATGCTCATTGTACTGCTAATTGAACTAGTTATCAAGAACAGGTTGAGTCTTACTAATGCTGAGGTCTCCTGTAGGTCCATCCTCTTCATCATCAGTATCTGTAGAATGTTCTGTTCGTTGCGCTGTTTCTGTAACAGGAAATACTTCCTTCCCATTGGTCCCATTCACTTCCTGTGGTTTCTTCAACTCCTCTTGAACCAGCAGCGACGAACGGTTCACCTGCATGCAAATACACATGACCACAAACATCTGCATATCTGTCCAATCGGAAAATAGCTACAAGGCTAAAAAAGGTAATCAGTTCTCCATTCTGCGGTTTTTAAAGGGGAACTGCGGTCATGTTTGACCTCATTTCCCATCTCTTCTAATGGTGATGATCATTTTTCACCAACATCTAATCAAACTAATTAGTTCTGCTGTCGAGACGCCACAGATTATAATTGAAACAAACAGGCCATCTAAGAAAAACTCACCCTATTCAAGTCCTTTTGAAAGCTGTAACTATACACTATAAAACAATTACAATTAGGTCATTTAGCAGACGCTTCTATCCAAAGCGACTTACAATTTCATGGTGCTATTACATGGAGCAGGTAGGGGTTAGGCTGCTCGCTCTGGGGCTCGAACTCACGACCTTCCGGCTGGTAGTCCAACACCCAGACCACTACCAACACCCAGACCACTAGACTGTCCTGCCCCTATAGACTATCCTGACTTTGTTTTGGTTCACATGTTGATAATGTTTAAATTATTATTATTAGCATTATTAACCAATGTAATTTCTATTGTTTCTCTGTAAAAGACCCGCTTAGAAGAGAAAAATACAAGTTTATCTATAAGAATAAAGGCGGAACTATGAGGGTAAAGGCTGAATTCTTTTTTACATTTCTTTTAACGTTGCATACTGTACGTACTAAAAACAAGTAGATAATTCATTCTAATTCTAATTCACTATATTTTGCAGTCTTAAGGCCGTGGCATGCTTCCGTGTATGCGATCCACCCCAACATTTTGTGACCGCGCGTCTCGTACTCTTTGCCTGCACGTTGACTACGCATGTGCGAAAACTGAGCATGTAGTAACATGCCGATCCAGTAGGGGGCAGTAGGCAGAGTAGGGGGAGTGGGAGTGGCAGAAGAAAACCGAGTAGGCCAAGTGGTCCCGTAGGCGTACGGTACACACACCGTATGCGGAAGCGTGCCACGGCCTTTAGCGTGTTCGTGTGTGCATGCGTGTGCATGCGTTTGCATGCGTGTGTATGTGTGTGCATGCGTACAGGGAATGGCTGCAGCCCCTCCTTGATGACATAGCCCTCCACCAGGTGCGTGAGGACCTCTCTCCCCTCTGGCCACGCCCTCGGCACCCAGGGCCCCCACTCCGGTTGGTCAGAACGCTCGGCCTCATCCCCTGATTGTCTGAGGCGCTCTGTGTCTTCCTGCAGTTTGCCGACCATCTCAGGTTGACGCTGCGATAGGCTAACCAGGTCTGGGTGGGCGGGCTGAGCGGGCAGGAGGGGAGGAGGGTTGTCAGAAGATGGGAGGATGAAGGGAGACGTGGGGGACGACTGCGAGGAAAGACTGGAGAGAGCTAAAGAGAACAGAGAGGAAAAACATCAGTATCTTAAGGTACAGTATGTAGATATTTGACCACAATAGATCCACCAAAGTATTTTTAATAGTATTAAAGGTATACCAAGTAAGAGTTTTACCTTAGTGTAGAATGTATTGAACCTGTGGCTGTAAAGATATGTGTGGGGAGTTGGAGGGGGTCAGTTGTTATATGGATTCAGCTCTCTCCCTTGTTTATCTTACTTAGTATAACTTTAAAGACGGTCACATGTGAAGTAGCCATTAGGTCAACACAGGT
Source organism: Percopsis transmontana (assembly GCA_025447815.1). NCBI lineage: Eukaryota > Metazoa > Chordata > Actinopteri > Percopsiformes > Percopsidae > Percopsis > Percopsis transmontana. The sequence continues at coordinate 3,048 of JAOEHI010007648.1, read as the reverse complement.
TTGTGAAAAGGTCTTGTGACATATTTATTCACTAAAATAAATATTTTCACAGAAAACTGCTTTGGAGTTTTCTAAAAGACGCAAAAACTTTGGTCAACTAAAGGGTTAATTCAGTCTGGAAAGCTCTGGAAGCGGGTGAAAGTACCTGACTGGTTGTCAGACTGAGTCGACAAGATCTCACAATAGTCCTCCTGACCCACAGGCTGGAGGTCCTTGGGGGCCTCTGGTTGAGCTGAGGCCTGAGGCTGGGAGACTGGTTCTGAAACTGGGACTGAGACTGAGACTGGACTTGGGGCTGGAATTCGTACTGGTGCCTGGACTGGAGCCATGCTAAGGTCCAGACCCATCATGGCTTTAGGTTCTGGGTTCGACTCAGGGATAGCAACTGGAACAAGCTCGGGCTTCGGTTTGGTCTCTAAGTTCTGGCATTGGTGGGGGTCCTCAGACTGGTCCATTGGTCTTTCCTCTTCATCTCCCTTCTGCTTGCCTCCCTCTGCACTCCCCCTTTCTCTCTGTCCTTCCTCGGTGACATCCATCCTCTCCTCCTGGCTTGGCGTATCAACGCTCTCCTCCCCAGCACTGAGCCTCCGCTTCTCATCTCTTATCTTCCCTCGCTCTCTGTGGTCTAGGTCTTTCTCCACCCTCGTTTCTTTCCTGGGGTTGTCTTCCTCTGTCGTTGTTTCTCTCTCGAATACTTCTTTTTCTCGCTTCTCTTCATTCTCGGCCGGCCTGCTGTGCATTTCCCCTCGCTGGACCGAAGCGTCACGGCGGGGGGCGACCTGGCTGGGTGGGGAGGTGGGGCGGAGCAGAGAAGGAGAGGAGGGATGTGGAGGCGTCGTTTTTACCGAGGAGGGTTTTAGAGAAGGAGGAGAGGGAAGGGGAGGCATCGTTTTTACCGAGGAGGGTTTTAGAGAAAGAGGGGAGGGAAGGGGAGGTGTAGTTTTTACCGAGGAGGGTTTTAGAGAAAGAGGAAGTGTGTTGCCACTGGCTAGCTGCCTGGTGAGGTCATGAGTCTCCACAACCGGAGGCGGTGATTGGACAGAGGCGCGAGCGGCATTTCCAGGCGGTGGCTGGCGGCCCGAAGAGAGGGCCATGATTTGTAGTTGTCGAGCGGCAGATGGCGAGCGCTCAAAATGGGACGTTGGCGTCGCAGTGCTGGATGTTGAGGCTACACTATGCTGTGATTGGCTGGCCGGGAGAGGTGGTTGAGATAATGGACCGCTCTGCAAGCCAGCCAAGTGCCTGTTTGAGGGAGGGACCTGACTAGAGGGGACAGCGGTGATGGGCTGAAGAGAAGAACTCTGCCTTGGGGGTGCCATCTTGTGGCCATTTGGAGAGTGAAGCCTGGGTCGGAGAGGGACAGCTCTCACTGGGGAATAAAGAGCTGTAGAAGGAGAGAGAGAGGGAGAGAAAGAGTGGTGGAAAGAGAAGCAGGAGAAGAGGTAGGAAAAGATTGAATGAGTGACAACAAGTGAATGAGACCGAAAGAAGGAAACACAACAATCGTTGCAAAAAAATAGAAAGATTACACATTCTCCCTCAAGACCTACTTGGCGGAGGGACTGAGAGGTGGCGGGTAGGCATGGTTGGGCTCTCTGTTGCCGTGGCACTGGGCTGGGGGCGGGGCCTGAGCGGTGGGAAGACAGGGGCGCGGGGGCGAGATAGAGGAGGTGGGGCTAAGGGAGGGGATTTGAGACGGAGGGAGGGGGGGATGGTGATGGTGCCCGGGGGAGGAGGCCTGAGGGTGAGGCTCTGGAGCTGAGAGGAGAGAGATGGAAAGAAATGTTTGGTTACACATGAATAATGATGACACTACTACTACTACTACTACTACTACTACTACTACTACTACTACTACTACTACTACTACTACTACACTATTTACTATTAGTTACAGAACCTTCCTAAAAACAGTGTTTACATGCACAAAAGAAAATACCAGTTAACTAAATATTACTACTATTAATAGGAATAACAAGACTATTAATCATAACAGTAAATCAATAGAAATAACAGGTGTGAGTGAAAGTGAAGACAAAGAAAATTAAATTGAAATGCGACACACATTTGACATAATTTCACAATGTCATCTATCCTGTAGGTCCTGCTATCCTTACTGCTATACTAATGAATCATATTAATGAGTTTTCTTGCAAACAACAAAAGTAATGCTCACTTACTAATTTCATTCCCTGTCATTTTCTAATGAAATACAACCATAGAAAGGTTAAACGCAAACATTGTTTTATTGCAACTGCATCACCAAACAGCTGCTCACCTGCGCGGACGCAGGGTGAGAGGAAGAACAAGCAGAGGAGGAAGAGGAGGAAGGTCGCATAGCAGAGGTAAGAATCAGCTGAAAAGGAACGAGGGATTAACAGAAAGAAGGAAAGCAGAGTTGCACAGCGGCCCCAAAGCACTGTGCTTTCATTCGTACATACAGTGTGTGTGTGTGTGTGTGTGTGTGTGTGTGTGTGTGTGTAGCGGGGGGGGGTCGCCGTAGCGACCTGCGGGCCTTGCCTTCAAATTAAGTCACTTTCCCCACGTTAAATGTTTTTTTCCCTTCCCTCACCCTGAAGTTTGGTTTTCTTTCCAAGGGCTTTTATTTTCACATGGTATTTTTACTTGTGCCTTCTAACGAGTTGCATTTAATCCTGGTGAGCAACTAATTCTGCCTCTTAATGTTATTAATGTGTACTGACACTGTGTGTGTGTGTGTGTGTGTGTGTGTGTGTATAAGAGACAGACTGTTTCTGTGTTTATGTTTACCATCTGAGCTCTAAGGAGCACCTGCTCTTGGCCAGACCCTTTGAGACCTTTCCCTAGGAGCAATGTCTGCGGGGAGATCCTCTGCCTGACAGGTGCGGAGCTCTGATTGGCTTGCACAAGGCCAGGTGTGCCCAGAAGGTGGGCCTGTGTTGTCACCTGGAACAAAGGTGGGGTGGGGGGGGGGGGGGGGGGGGGTCCCAGGGGGGAATTGGGTGGGGTTCAAAGGGGGGGTGTTTACGTTGTGTGTCACATTTCCTAGGGGGGCAAACCACAAACGGT
>JAOEHI010007638.1:30959-69506 GCA_025447815.1 Percopsis transmontana | reverse complement strand
AGAGAGAGAGAGAGAGAGAGAGAGAGAGAGAGAGAGAGAGAGAGAGAGAGAGAGAGAGAGAGAGAGAGAGAGACTCCAAAAGAAACCTAAAAGGACATTGTTTGCTTTAGTTTGTTGAAGTGAAGGGGAACTTGCTGTTGGATTGTGGACATTTCAAAATCAAAGTGAGGGGTTTGAGGATGAATAAATGCAAGAAGGGAAATAGATTTGAGAAGTAAAAACGAGATCCAGAGTTCGGGGAAAAAAACACATTATTTGAGGTGATACATGGTAGCAAAATAAAGAGAGAAGGATTGCCTAAATAATATTGATGTAACTGTATAGTGTGTCTGTGTTTTTACGGGGCAGTGAATTGCTTTGATAGCAGGCTTGGCGGGCTTGTTTGCTGGGAGTTTTATTGGGTTTGATGTGTTATTGCAGAGGCATCCTGCGCCACCATGCAAGAGTGGTGAAATAGCCTCACTTGATTATGCATGCTCAACAACAGCATGTTAACACACAAACACCTGCATTTTCACACCTGTCACATGTTTTACTGCATGTCTTTAATTTTTTCCCTTCATCATGTCTTTTTACACTCAGTTTTTCTCTGGAATTGGTTTTGTGGTTGAAACTTAAAACGTTGTTTTGGTTATATAATCAGAGCATGCATGCCCGTCCCACACACGGGTGCTGAGTGGCTCACATTCCTCTCTACTCCTCCCCCTGCAGCTCTCATATCTTCACAAAAAATATATAATATAAATAATTAAAATGTATAATCCATGAGCTAGGGAGGGAAGGAAGGTTCTGGCAGCGCTATAACGCAATTGGATTATTTAGACTTAAAGTTGATTGTGTGAAATCTGTATTTGAACCCGCACGTGGTCCAGAAACGTGGCCTAAAGTCTACCTCAAAACAGAGGTCCACAGTCCCCTTAAAGAAAACTGATGGGGTTCTCTGCTGTCCACACCTGGTATAAAATTGATTTGCTTCCCCTGCTGGAGAATGTGATTAGTTGAGCTACCCTTCGCATTAGGGATGTTCATAATTAACCGTTTAACTGTTCCATAAGAATAAGATTCATACTATCAAATATATAGGCCCTATAGGCTGTATACTTTTAATAAGCAATTTAAACTGCTGCATGGTAAAAGAAACACTGCTGATGGTTTTACCTAACTCCTCTGCTCCTGAATTACGAATTCAGCACATGAGAAGTCTCACTTGCGGCGCTTGATGGTCAGTGTCACAAAATGGTTGATTGCACCGCTAGGATTTGAGGTGCTAGCACAGCTATCGGTGTGCTTCCTTAGCGAGGAAGTTCCAGTCTTGCGGCCATCATAACCCTGGATTTCCACCTACTGCTGCGTTTTACAAACGGCCTGGGCTATTTTACCCACAGCCCGCCCGTGCCCTACAAATTCCTGACCGATCTACACGGTAGAGCTGCAAGGAATTGTTGGTTGGCATTCTCTCCTTTCCTTTCGTAAAGGATGGTCCAGTGTACCCTATGCTAAAGGAGATAAGAAGAAGCTGTGGAAGAATCACTCTTTACCACAGTTTGTAGGTGAATCACCAACCATGCCGGACGTATATTTATTAATTTATAGTCAGGTTTAAGCGTGACCGTCGTTTGGTTGCACGGAGGCTCGCCAGCTTCCTCCTAGCCTGGCGTGTCTCCCGCCACTCTGCACCGCTCTCTCTCTGTTGGAGACTGGTGATTAATCAATTGGCCACACCTGTCCCCAGTCCCCAATCCCCAAGTCCTGTGAACCACACCCTCGAGACATTCCCCTCCACACACACACAGAGCTAAACCACACACACACACACACTCACACACACACACACACACCTCCACAGAAGCATTGAAGCACATTTGCTTAGCATTTAAAGAATTCAACCAGCTCTTATCATGGCTGCAACTTAGATACTTCGGGGTCATTTCACTCAGTTAGGAACCTTCCTAAGCAAAAAAGACTATTTGACCGCAGCCTAAGTCTCTGTGAAAATGTGCCTCATTTTAAGGTGCTGCTGCTTGACTCTATTTGATGCACCCAAAATGACTTTCATCACCAGCTCGTAGAACTAAATAAACACACAATAACTACACGCAAAATGTGACGGGTTCCTTATCTTCCATATTGTCTGTGTGTTTCCATTACAAATGCGCACTTGACAGATGTGACATTGGCACTGCACAAACATTTCACGGTATGGATGAATTTTCCTAGTCAGTAGAAAACAAACCCCGGAACAAACCTGGGTCCAGACTCAAGTATTCAGACAGTGTGAAAAGTAAACACACAATAGAAAATAGAAATTCACCAAACAACTTTTCAGTTTATATAACTAAATTTGTTGAAACCTAGTCTAAGTAATCACTTCGAAAACAGCAAATATATTAATAGCAGCAAACATTGAGGTGCATTTATAAAAACGTTTTTAGATTGCTTTAATTTATTTTAAAAGTCAACTGTTTCTGTGTGTGCGCATGCATGCACATATGAGGTGGGTACTGTTGGGTTTCACTATGGCATACAGTAATCGATCTCTGCATGCAGCTGTGCAGTTGTGATGATGGCGGTAATTAAGCGTGTAACACGGGACAATTTTCCGGAAAGCTCCATGGATCAGGTGCCAGAGGTTTGAATTGATTGGCGAGAGGAAATCGATGCCATTGTCCTCCTTATTGGACGTCTACCCATGACAAACTGTTAGAGCTAGAACAGAAAACAGAGGGTTTTCTGTACTGTAGACATCTTCCTCTATCCTCTATCTCTGCTGGACACACACACACACACAAACACACTCTCACAAATGGCTATTTTTAGAGCTATGATTAAGTCTCTCTCAGCGGGGAGGTCCACAAAGGAAAATGCTTATACAACCTTCACCCATTAATATAACCTCTCATGCACACACACACATACACACACAGGTGCTCCTTGCCCTAGTGGGTGCTAGCTAAGTGTTCCCTGTGTGCGACAGTAAGGTCAAAGGCTGGCTTTGTCTAGAGGCTGTTGTGTTAATCAGGCCTTAGCCAGCCTCTGTCACAGTCACATTCTGCAAGTATGACACAATGAAGGATTCAGAAGGGAAGAGCTAATTACAGGGCCCTGGAAGATGGGCTGATTGATTTGGGGAAAATATCTTTTCTGTATCTGTATCTTGTCTTTTTACAATTAGGCCATTTTAGCAATAGCGACTGCTATTACATGGAGTAGTTTGGGGTTAGGCATCTTGCTCAAGGATGCTTACAGGTAGGCCAATTCTGGGGCTCAAACCCAGTCCAACACCTAGACCACTAGAATATCCTGTCCCCCTTTTTACTAGGCTTCACATATACAGTACATTCACAGTGCATACAGTACATTCACAGTGCATATGAAAAACACAAGAGCCATAATAATAGGACTACTAAAGTCGCTGCCATGCTTACGCATATGGTGCACCTACAGTACGTGTGACGCAAATTTAGTTTGTGCCTGCATGTTGACTGTGCATGTGCGAAAACTGAGCTTGTAGTAATATGCCGATCCAGTAGGTGGGAATAGGCAGAGCAGTAGTAGTGAGAGTGACAGAAGAAGAACATTTTAAAAACTGCTGACCAGGTGAAAAGAGAGCATCATTTTGAAGAAGTGAGGTTACAGAAATAGAAACAGCAGAGTAAAATATTTTACAATATGAATGTGATCTAACTGACTCTAGGGAAATCTTGAATGTTTGTTTGAGCTTTGATTTAACATAAAATTATCTATATTATTCATGTGCAACTGGCTTCAAAAAAGAACATTTTCCATTATCTGCAGATTCTTTCCCTGGCTGTGGTCACAGTCACATACTTCATCATCCTCATTTTCTACCCATCCTCTTTAAAGCTCTGTATCTGTGGAAGAGATCTTTAAGTGATATAAAGTTCCTCTTGTTTCTGTCAGGAGAGATGGTACTGAATCCTAACAAATACAGCCCTTCTCACCATATCAGTTCACAGCGGTTGACGCATAAGGAAAATCTGCTTTCCGATCTAATGGGGTTGAAAGTGGGCATTCCCCATCATGGTAACAGACCAGAATTCCCAATGGCAGCCTTGCTAACTTTTTTACTTCAGATTGTTTACTGTAACCCCCCGGATGCATGTCACACTCATTAATAGGTCACCACCAGAACTCCATATTCATGCCCCATATTACTGCTTATATTTTGAGACACAACTGTCCACAGGGTAGAGAAGGGTATGAGCTTATGAGCCATTTAAAGGGAGTTGTAGAGAGGAGTGCTAGCCATACAAGTGTACTTTGTCATTTTGGTACCAGGACTTGCTGAACATATCTGCTGACACAACAGAATAGGATTCTAATGAATGTTATCTTTGCCCACAATACCTATACTTCATATCTAACTACCCTTTGTTGTCTTATATTCTACTCCCTCTCCTTTCCCTTTCTTGTCACGTATAGACTGTAAGTAAATTGCAGGTATTGTGGGGTTCTTAATCTCACAGGCTTCAGTAATCCTATCTATATGGTAATCGACACACCGCTGCCCTTCCTGTTCTCTTAATACACACTCACAGGCACACTATGACACACAAGCACGTATTCGGACATGGTGAACTGATAGTAGGTGCTGTGCGTGAGTCTCATTAACAAATCTTGGGTACGATTTCTGTGTGATTTGTGTCCATTTGCTTCTAGTATATTCTCCGTGCTTATGTGCGACTTCATGACCATGACAGCGCTAAATATCTCCCCCTTTTCTTTCTTTTCAATTGTTACCTTATTTCCTCTGAGGTCCCATCAGTTTACTTTCCTTTCATTGTTTCCTCCATCCTTTATTTCATAAGCTTTATTCTTAAATTCCATCCTTCCTCACTTTCTGTCTTTTCTAATTTAAGTAATTCTACTACACTAATTATTCTCTTTTCTTTCGGTCCTTCCTTTATTTTCTTACCTTAATTTGTTCTTACCACCAAAGCTCCATTCTTTTCTTTCCTTTGTCATTCACTCCCTCCCTACTATCTATTTTTTTATGTCGCTGTTTCAAACGCTTGCTAACATCAAGTGTCGCCATGCTACCAAGGCCCAGACGTGCGATGTCAGCCACATGTGGAGACACTCTGGTGCATCCGTGCTGTTAGCGCAGCTCGCTAATTAAACACCCTTAACCTATCCAGATGGCGCACACAAGACCCTACTGACGCAGCTGCAGCCATGCTAATCTGACAGCTCTCTTGATAGGAAGGAACATAGGCCACCTTAGCCTGCTACATGCTAGCTGTCTCGCTGTACGCAGAATGTTCTGTTTCTGTCACTCCATTGTGTGTGTGTGAGTGTCAGCCTGGCAGTGTGGAGGAGACGCTGTTATCCTTACGTATTCCAAAATATTTCTAAAATCTCTGAATATTTTGAATTCCTATGAATTGTAATGTAATTGGTGAATTTAAATTAAGTATGTAAGTAGATTAAAATATGTCCATGATTCTTCTGTAGATTGATTATTTCATAGAACGTTGTGTCAATATACAAGCAGAACCAACTTCCAGGATGTCTATTTATAAGTCTATGGGTAAATTCCTTATTTGTGTTATCTCTTCCGGAAACCCAAATCCCCCCCCCCTCAGCATGTTTGTGGACATGGAAACTGCGTGAAGAACTCTCATTCTCGCTGTTTTCAACAATCCAGCGTTTTGGTTTCAAATGCCCCTCCCTCACTCAGTTGTTTTCCCAAACAAGCAGGGTCAAAAATACAGGGTGGTGGGTCTTATTTGTTATCATTTCTTATGTTGTCTTATTGGTTTAAACATCTGGCCAATGGTTCTGTGATTTAGAGTCTTGTTTTATCTACTTTGTGTCAGGCGGTAAAGGATCCAATCACAGACCAAATTGTTCCACAGAAAGATTTATTTACAGTCTGAAATCCACAATCCAACTTTCATAATCCAAATACAGTTCAACATTTAAAAAAAATCCACAAAGTTCTCCACAGTAAACTAACCAAAACCAGCAGGCAGAATCAGGGTCTAACAACAGGCAAAAAGTAGGCAACAGAATAAGAAATGTTCAGGACGATCTGACAAAGAGCCCAGGAACAACAGGGGAGGCTATGTAAGAAGTCAGTGGTTGATTAGTAGCAGCTGAAGCTTATAGTGTAGCTGATTGCAGGACTCAGGTGGTGGGAGGGGCAGCAATAGGATGACACACACCATAGGGGGAGTGCAGGGAATGCAGTGACAGGGTCTGTAAACAAACACATAAACTCGTTCACACATCCACACACACAGAGTGACATACAGACAGAGTGACAGACAGAACAGAGAGAGAGGCTCAGGCTGAAGTACTGACACTGGTGACATAGTTTGTGACAAGCAGAGAGGTGATGTTTGGGTTTCTCTGGATTCTCTCTGTCTCCCCCTCTCTCTCTCTCCCCAACCCTCTCTGTGCTTGTCTCAGCAGTAATTCTCAGTGTCCAGGGCATTTTTCTTCAACATGCTGTGCAGCGAATGTGTCAAGAAAGTGCACACACATCCTCCATTTTGTCTATACAACTATGGTGTACCCTTCCCCCCCGACACACACACACACACACACCCCTTTGCTTTACTCACTTTTTTTGTCTTTAATATTTAGAATAAACTCCAGAAGAAAATTAAAAGTGTAAATTGCCACTGTGTGCTCTTTCCTTCTAGGTACTTTCACATGCCGGAGGCCCATAACCTTCAGAAGGGGGCATCAAAGCATCCATGACTATAGACAGAATGCCATAGTGTCAGGCCTATGCATATGTTGAGAACATCTGTTTATTTTATTTGCTAGGAACTGGGGATGTTCCAGTGATTTTTGGTTCGCAGTCCTGTTCCAAACCTATAATATTCACAATCGGCCAAGTGATTTCCAAGCTAATGCTTTATAATATGTGCAATCAGTCAGAATCATTACTTCTGACATTGTACAGTCTCATCCATTTACTATTACTTTTTACTAATTTGCACTATCCAGGTTGTGTTTCATATGTGTGTACCTCCCTTAACCTCAAGGGCACTTTTATATGCATTTACTTATTTATATTTATTATTTTACTTTTTTAAATATAACAATAGTTGTTGTTTGTATGGTACTGTTTTACACTGGAGGACTGTGAGAAACAGTATTTTAATCCAGTCTATGTCTGGTACATATGGCAGAATTGTAGCCACTCCAGGGTGTTTCCTGCTCAAATGAGGCAGAGGTGGTACCATCCTGATCATGTGCAGTGTTTCCCAGAGGATTTTTTGAGACTGTGGAGGGTGGATCTCGGACCCTCTAGAGGGGTCTGGGAGCATGAAGAAACTTCATGAAGAAAACTTAAATTTTAAAGTGAAATGCCTCAATCTGGTGCACTTTGAGAGCAAAATTAAGAGGCTAGATCTATGAAGAATGTTGTGCTCTTGTAAACTTTGTGCTGTAGTAAACAATTTGATTGCCAGGAAGCCAGTGTCACCCACATTTGTTGCCGATGGGTACAACACACTATGTCTGTCATCATAAATGAATATTAAAAAATAAAAAAATGGGAGAAATCTTACTTTATAATATATAATACAGCTGTATAATTTGCTGTCTGCCGAAAAGCAAAGGTGTTTTTTTATTCTAGCTTTAGCCTAGCAACAAGATATTTAGGCTACTTAGACAAAGTTTTTTCGCAAAGGAAATGCATTGAAACTCGCCGCTCCACTGTCCACGCCCAACTGCCTGCTGAACACAGCAGAAGTCTGCGAGAGTGAGGGACTAACTGACTGGGAGCGTAACAGTTACAAATGACAAATTAGAAAATAGTGTTCTCCATGAAGACACCCACCAGAGTTTTGTCGAGAGCTGTAGGCGGCCACCTCATAATTCTCTATGCAGGAAAAACCCTGCACACTCAAAATGCATTGTAGGCCAATCACTTTGTTTGGCAATGCTGTTTCCTTGGGGCTTGTCAGTGGCCTGTCTCTATGTGCTTCCACAAGAATGTGTGTGTTTTTTGTTTTGTTTTTTTTTGCAGTTCTCTAACCCCTCAATATGTTCTCATCAATGTAATTGGCTGAACAGCCAAGTGGCGGCAGGAAGGGAGAGGGTTATAGTGGGGGAGGATGTAGTTGGGGGGGATGTAGTGCAGAAATCGATACACACTGTTGTCAAATGGAGATGGGCGAGGAAGACCCTCTTTATCTTACTCGGACGCACACATACTCGTGTAGCGCACCACACATAGGCTGATTTGAGGTGTTGAGGCTGGCCTTGTTGGACAAAGGAGATGACAGCAGAGATAGCGTGGCACACGATTTCTAAGAGAAAGACTCGCACCATTCTTTTGTACTCTTCCCCTCAGATCTGCCACTCAATTGCTTGCCCTCTTACTCTCTCTTTCTCTCTGTCTCTCTATCTATCTATCTCTATCTATTCTCAAGTGAGATTTATTGGTGCATTTGAGTATTCTGAGGATGTACTCTTAATGGTGTGAGTTCAAGGCTTGTGTATCTTTCTTTACAAAGGATTCTTTACAAAAGCTCACGTTTCTTTTTCTTTCAGGTTGCCCTGATAAGATATCTCAACACTGCACATATATCACACACTGGTACCGTCTTGCCATTAGAAAAGTCCATATTATCCATTATTATCCTTCTTATTTTGTACAATTCTTGAGGTATTATCCACTTCCATTTCCTGTTTTATATTCAGTCGAACCTCTGATAACGCTTTTTTTCATGAAAGGACATAGGCCTATAGATTTTTTATAGATATATATTTTTGCCAATGAAACTGAATCTCCTGAATGCCTTGCATGGAGGCTGACATTTGATAGACTTTTTCAAATCCCTAATGTTTCAAACATTCTGTGGCTTCATGAAAATCTCTTCTCACACAGCACTGATTACAAATCCTCAGTCTCACCCCCCAACACAATTTGTCCTTCATTTCGCCATATTTGTCACATATCCTATTCTCTTTATTCCACGCCCCTTCCAAACCCACTGCTGTGTTGGCTTAGTTAAATCTACAGTATAATCACATCCGCCATCCCTCATTCCTTTTCCCAGTCCCCAATTTCTGTCTTTCTCATACTACATCTCGCTGCCCTAAGTACAGCAACACACAACAGCAATTAAGCTAGTGTTGGCTGCTAGGTGTTTGAACTAATGTTGCATAATTCTGTCACTAATGGCCTCCTGCTTCATTCATAAGCCTGGTGGCCACAGGGGGGAGGATTGGATAGAAAGAAGAGTTTACAAAATGAAAAGAGAGAAATATAGACTGTTTATATGCAAGCAGCCCTGTAAAGCATCTTAAAGACGGACAGTTTGCAATCTGGATTTTATTTCAGTCACAGTCCTGTTTGACAGTCCTGAACGTGTAAACTGACATTCTTTGTATTTCCTTCAATCTCTCCTGTTTCAAACATAAAAAAGACAGGAAATCTCTCAACAAACAAACAAAAGTAACATTTTGATACTTCATACATACTGTTTGATTGGATATTATACTGAAGCATTGGCAGAGGATTTAATCACCAAATAAAACAAATAAACTGACCTTGAATAACTTGAAACCCTACAGCAGCCAGAATTATGTATGCTATATTTTATTACACGGTTGATTTCAGTGAGAAATTAAGTTTGGCAAAATTGTTTAAGAACATGAAACTCACATTTCAAGAGGTTTACATGCTATTGCAAGCTCATCGTGCTATCTTAACGGAGTTGTTAGCATCTGTCATTTCTATGCCTGCTATACTGGCTTTCGGCTGAAGTGATTACTGTTATTATTGTGATTCTAGCTAATTGCCTTTAATCGGGCCTCACGTAAATAAAAATGCAAATTGTTTTGCATGCAGCTGTTCTATAGAAGGCGCCAGCGGCCAATCAAATCTGTCCAGAGTGGAAATATCAGCCGCTACTTAACATTCTGTGTACTTGTTTTGGGGGGCATTCGAAAAAATCTGTTTGATGGGACATACACTTTGTTTGTGTTGTCTGGGAGTTGATTTTGTGTGCAAGTAAAGTTGTTGCAGACGGTTAATTATGTGTGTTGAGGGTATATTACCACAACAGATGGCGGGTGGGTTTGTGTGCAGTTTTATGAGAATATATACATAGACATTCATATTCAGACACAAGCCTGAATATGAATAAATGTAGTGGATTTTACTGCTTTGTTTTAATTAGGGAACTGAATGTGGCACTAAATTTTATCACATTTTTGTCCGACTTGTTTTGTACACGTAGTGTACTTATGTGTTTTATTTTGCACATGTCCCATGTGTGTGTCTCTGCATAGTCATTGCCAGTGTCAAACAGACCAGAATGCCAAGCAATATTGTCACTGTAGGCCTACTTCTTATTCATGATGATTTTATCAGCAAATATGACGGTTTTTAGCGTCAGAGTGGGAAATAATGCTCACTTCTTTTTCAAGCATAATTGATTGGATTTGCATTATCAGCAGGTTACACAAGGGGCATATATTGTAGATGCTTTTAGCCTGACTCTAGATACTGCAAGTTTGTGCTGGGACAAAAGCATGTATTTAGAGGATACATTTCTGTCTGCATTCCTATTACATGTGTGTTCTAAATTTAAAGTAATTTATTTGTAAATTTGTAAATGTGTCAACTTCACTTTCAGTGCAGTATAAAATGCCTGAATTCAGCAAGTTATTTCTGTCTTTAGTAGCAAAAGACATACAGCAAAAGCTTTTGTCTTACCTACCTTGGGGGCATAATGAGATAGAGAACACTATAAACTCTATTAGATGTAGGCTAAGATGAGTGACCACGCCATATTGTCATAGCTGGACACCTTTTAGAGCCCCAATCCTTATTTTTTCACATTTTTACTAATATAATTCCATTTCTGGAGTAAGTCATGCAGAGCAGAACCAAGCAGATTCATTTACCTCATAATGGGATACTGACTCTCAACACATTAAGACTACATGACATAATAGAGCACACAAGCTCTTGACTTGCCTCTTGTACTCTTGGGTACATTAAAGCACGTTTTGACTTTGACACTAGTAATGAAGTACAGAATCATGTCTCATGGGGACTTTTTTGGGGAAGCCTATTTTGCTCAGGCTGAGGTTAAGGATGAAATATTCTGTCTGCTCGCTCTGTTTAATGAACACAATTTTTCAACCTCCATTGTGTCCTATTGGGTCCTATCTACTGCACATGCGTTTCCTGGTAATGTTTCTTCACTTGGTCCAGTTTATCTAAAAGAGGCCTCTCATAGAGTTAAGATACAATGGAAGCTGTAAAAAAAGAACACAACCGATATATATTTGGTTCATTAAATACATCAAATTTAAGGAACCTAATAAATAAACAGAATACCTCCCGAATGTCAGTGTGTGGTCTTATATACGAAGTTCAGTATCACACTAATAACAGCAGCCCTCGCCTGACTCTGCTCCAAAGCCTCCTCTAGCTGCTGCGGTCTGTTTGATACAGACCAGGCTCCAGGCTCCAGGCTCCTGTCCTCGTCCTCCACTTGGCAGTCACGCTGCGCTGCTTCCCTGCATCTCCACGCCTCCCCTCGTTCTGTCTGCTCCTCTCATCTTCCTCTTTACCCTTCCTCATTGTCTTTGGATTGATCACAGTTTTTCAGGCTCCCCTGAAGATTTCTCTTGACAGCCACTGCTGAGTTTAGAAACCAAAGAAAAAACCCTGCGCCTGTCACCCAGAGGAGAATAGGAACTCGGGGGTGGGTGGTGGGGCTATCTTTATATCTCTTTTGTCTTCCTGTACCAATCAGAAGCAACGGTGTAGTAGTAATACAATAGTTTCTTTCAGTGGTATTGACCGTTTTAGAGCATCACATGTGTAGATACACGGACAGAAAATGTACAAAAGTCCCTGGTAAAAACAATATTGCATTAAATGAAAGGCCATTTAGTAACAAAATGTTCTACAAACTATATTTTTTTGTTAGAATGAATCGCTTTGAAAGGGCTAAAGCTTCCATCATCTGACCTAGGATCGCAACGAGCCTTCTGTATTTGTGCGTTTTGAATTCGCCATTCAAACACAATGTATATAAGTTATGTAATGTGTTAATACTAGAATGTGAAGGAAATCACGTTTATACAAACAGACATTTTCTCATTGCTGAAGAAAGACTAGAGTGAGCAGTGGGAATAAGAGAGGATAAGGGTACTGCTGCCAATGACTGTGATGATACAGAATTATATGATAACAGTCAAAACCGCTGCTCATTAGTCCAGGCATGAGCTTGAAATGCAGAACAATTGAGCTGAGAAGCAAGTGTGGTTGGGCCCCCACAGCGAAAACGGGTCAGGCAGGAAGGCAGAAGAAGGCCTGTGTGCTGAGAAAACGGACTCCGAAACAGAGTGTGACACTAAACAAAGGAAAACAAAAGCACTACAAAGACGGAAAACGCAAACTGGCACGGAGAAAGCAACCACCAGTCAAGACCGACAGCATTCTGGCAGCGAAGGCAGCCAAACGACAAAAGGACAGGGGAGAGAAAATACCACGCTCATAGGAAGGCTTTCTCTCGCCCCAATTTTTCTGTTCTCTTTCCTCCCTTTCTCTCTTGAGGATTGGCTGAGCTCCAACACGATGGAGCACGGCAACACAAGCACTAATGTGCGCGCGTGGACCTTGTCAGAGAGACACCTTGCGAACAACATGCACATTTAAACATAAATATGCACAAACACGTGAAAAGAGCAGACGCAAGCAGACATTTTATACATACAGCGAGCGTACATACAGCGAGCGTACACACGCGCGCACAGACCCAAACAGGCACACACACACAAGCTCCTATTCTCATTTTAACTTAGCTCAGGGAGCAATTCCCTCACAACATTTCCATATTTAATTCCCTCTGTTTGATGCCCCCCTCCCATCCCCACCAAAAAAAAACAATCAAAAGAAGAAAAAAAAATCCAGTTTTGGCAGAGCTCAGTGCCTCCATCAAAACACTAAAACGCTAAAAGCACTGCCCCTTATTCCCCCTTCAGAAGCGAAGGGTTCAGCTTATTGTACCACCAAAAATAATAGCTTCCCCCTCCTTAACGTTCACTGTGGATTTCTTTATGCGAGGATGTGCATGAAAAGCACAGCCGATGCGTTTAGCCAAATCTCATTTGGTGTGTGTGTACACATCATGCTGCGTGACGCTTTGTTGCGTTCACCCATAACGCTGGGTTGAATTAGGATTGTCTGCCGTGCCGGTGTGTGTAGTTTATATGCATGTCTATTTGTCCACTAAGATATCTTTACAGCCGTTTAGCAGCACTGCGGGTGTGTGAAACTAAGATTACCCTCTCACCCAGAATGGTTCCACTGTGGCTGGTACACAATATATGACTACCCTTAGACTGTATTGTACGGAATTTCTCCTCCCAGTATTTCTCTGCTAGCAGATCTGTCTAAAAAAAAGAGCTAAACAGCAAACTGGGACAACTCACTTTAGATTGGCTAAAAGATAAGTAGCATGTTGTTTTATTGATTTTAGTTAGGAGTACAGCGAGTCATTAAGGGCCCAGAATTGAGGATGTGAAACAAGTGCAGAAATCTGAACACAGTATATTTCTACCCAGGTTGCAACTGGATTATTGATTCAGCTCTGCTCATATGTGTTTTTGGAGTGACGAGAGTAAGTGCGAGCCAGAGGGAAAACTTAGGCAGACGTGGAAGCGGTGAAATGCATAAAGGGTATTTTAATAATAATAAAAGCAGGTACGCAAAAAGGAACAAAACAGCAAAGCACCTAGTGCAGTTGGGAAAAACTAAATAGTGTCTATAATTGAACTAAGGAGGCGCACCTGTGTGGGGCTAATCCCCCACAGGTGCGCAGCCAGGACGGGAGGCAGGCCAATCGTGACATCATAGCTCCCTTGGTGTTGAAAGGCCTATAGCTTCGCTACGTGCAAGCACTGTATGTTGTGAGTTTTACAAGATTATATATATATAAGAATATGAATATTATTAAGTATTATTATTAAGTATTAAGGAACAGGTAGGGGTTAGGCATCTTGCTCAAGGCCCATGCTAGAGGTCAATCCAATAACTTTTTTGGCTGAGAGTCAAACAGCCAAACCACTAGAATACAGCAATCTTTTTTTTTAATACTGTCCTGTTTCTATATTGCCCACAACGCGCCGCACTACAATATCCAGCTTACACTGCAAATTCAGCACTCTAAACAAGTTTCACGCCACTCCGCTGATGTGTTTCAGTTTCAGATTGATCCCTCAGACCCTCACTCCCAAAAACAGCAACTCAGCTCAAACCACTTTGCTTCTAGCTAGCTAACTAGCCAAAATAGATACAATTACCAAAAGGAAAGTGGACAGTGACAACAGGGGCTTTAAAGACAGATGAGAGGTTGAATCTGTTTACTTATAATAGGGATAAACTCTTCTGTCTTTTTTTGCGGGGCAGATGTGGGCTTAAATGAAGGAGTACAATATCAGGAGGCATAACGTGACAATATAGTTGGTTTTATTCATAGTTGCATTTGCAATCCAGCGATGTGCATGATCAAACAATGGCCAGTTTAGCTCAACAGTGTCTTTAAAAAAGGACTGCAACTTCGTTTAAATTTTTTTAAGATGGCTCCTTCTGTGACTGAGTTTAACACTCCTGCACTAGAATGTCCTGCTCACTGATGCGTGATATTCTAAGTATGTTGGTTGTATTGTTCTACCCATTGTGTTCTTGCTTATAAACTAAACTAAAGGGATTATTGTATTCGAATTTGATATACAGTAGTCGGATCTAAATCTAATCCAATTTGATCTAGTTTGATCTAATTTAAATCTAATCTAATCTGGTTTGATCTCAAATTATTTAATTAGCTCTAATATGATTTCAACTAATCTGATCTGTAATCTTGTAAAAATTGAAAAGTTACCGTCACCCTCGTCTCAGGTGCATGTATATCCATGGCAATCAAACCCGCCCTGAGGTGTAGATTACACACACACACATAGTGTGTGCACTGTGTTCCAAAATCAACCACACCTCAGTGTGTGTATGTGTGTGTGTTTCAATCCCACATTGACTGATCACCCCGCTGTCGTAATAGTAGTAGAGGAGAACAGGATGGCGAAGGCTTTAGAATGAGAAATGATTAGAAGAATGAAACAATAAAGGTGTGCAGGGAAAGCAGAGATTGCTTTCATCCCCCCGCACTCCAGCTGAGGTCTGGTGTGTTGCGCCAAATACAGTAGCCTGGTTAAAACCATCCTGATATTGCAAGGTCCCACCTCTATGATTTGCTTCGCTTTAAATGTCAGTCTGGGGGCTCTCAATTAAAAAACATGAAGCCACATGGTAGAACATTAAGCATGGTAGAACACTAAATGCCTTTCTTTGCCGTGAAGGCTTACGCTGTTAAATGCTCAAAACAGCTTTTTTCATTCTTCTTTCTTTCTTTTCTCTTTCTTTCTTTTGTTCTATCAGTGTAATGACCTGTGCTAGCTAAGCAGAAAGCATGGTAGGCCTCCGAGCCCTTTGGAATTAGAACAGGACCATGGTCCTGTCCGGATACTGGAACTGGAATTAGCATATCGCCGCGTAGATTTGGCAAACTTGGCGCTGCTTTTGTGTGAATGCATGTGTGTGTGTGTGTGTGTGTGTGTGTGTGTGTGTGTGTGTGTGTGTTTAGTGCGTGTTTTTGTGTCCTTTTCATTTTACTAACGTGATTTCTTGTTCTGTGTCACAGGTCTTATCACCACCACCTCCAGGAAACTGGACCGTGAACAACAGGCCGAACATGTATTAGAGGTAATGTGTGTGTGTGTGTGTGTGTGTGTGTGTGTGTGTGTACTGTATATCTAGGTCTGCACACCACTGCCCTCATAGCTTGGTACAGTGAACTTCAACTGTTTCAATCTGAAATCTGCCAACTCTTAGATGAAAACAAATCTCCTCTCCAATCTCTCTCATTCCGCTTCTATCGTTGGCCTGACCACCTCTCTCCTCTAAGTCGCTCTCTGCTGGGGCTGCATTAGCTGGGTGATGTGGAGTAATCTAGCAAGTCTTGTGAGTGTATCAAGGGAATGAAGATTTTTGGAACGTGTGTCTTTGCGTGCGATTGTGTGTCGTTCTCCATTATCCAATAATTGGAGCAGCCTATCTCGGCTCCAGCTACCCTGATTGGAGGTAAATGCTGCCACTGCTTCTAGTCATGACTCAAAGTGTGTGTGTGTGTGTGTGTGTGTGTGTGTGTGTGTGTAGGGAGGGGGGGGGGGTGCATGTGTGTGTGCAAGTGTTCCTTCTCTGATGAGCTTGTGAAATTAACTAGACATTCTTCTCTGCTCTTTCCGCCCCAAATCCCCAAATCCATTATACGGATTTTAACCCCCATCATGTCACATCCACCTGATGGGTGGGATTCTGGGTACAGGATTTATACTGTATGTCATACGTGTGACTTGGCTGCAATGGTACATCTTAAATCATTTTAATTATTTCCACAGAACATGGGATTAATTATCCCTTAGTAAATCCATAGAATGAGATAAAAGGTTGTAAATGCACAGGTCTTAAAGGATTTGATATTTTGAGGACTGGAGGGATTATTATATTGTATATTCTTATATGCTTTTTTTATATGCTATATTCGTAGCTTGATGATTCATGCACCTATGTATATTTTTAATTTATTTATTTGTGTAGGTTTTCTTTCTCGCATTTGACACATACAAGGAGAAAACAGAAGCCAGTAGCGGGTCAATGCTTCAAAATCTTTTATTCAGCTCAGTAGAAGAGATTAAGAGTCTTTCAGATAAAATATCTCAAAGGGGTTTTGACTGATAATGAGAAAGAAAGGTTGCCTTTAACATCTGCATGAAGGTGCTTGTGTGTGTGTGTGTGTGTGTGTGTGTGTGTGTGTGTGTGTGTAAGCCCCCAACACTTGCTTTAAGGATATATTTTTGTGGTTTGTTCTTTAAATCCCATATATTTCTCAGCTGCAAGTGACTTTGGGGCAAGTTTACTTCCGTCTGAATGGGGGATATTGAAACATGTGAGCTGGAAAACAAAAGAGATAAAGGAAGGAGGAAGAGACTGTCAAATCGGCTTTTGTAAAGTTAAAAGCTTGAGTTTCTAGAACAACACAACAGTTTCCTAGCCTCGTGAGACCATCCTCATCTCACAAGCTCATATTAAGTTTCACTCTGGAAACACTCAGTGGAAAACCGTTGCTCTCACTACCGTGTCGCAAATGTTCGCAGATGTTTCACTTTAAGAGATCGCTACCATGTCCTATTTATTAAATAGCTGCTGCCCTCCTAAGAATGAAAGAACCCTTACCTGGCCTTAACAATGGGAAAATAAGTTGATAATATTGTCGATATTGTAGTTCATACAAAAGTAAGAATTATGTCCTTAAAGAAAGATAAATATTGATTTCGCACTCTAGGACTGTGCCATGACTGTATGAAAGCATGTTTTTTATTTGTGTGTGTGTGTGTGCGTGTTCTTCACAGGGCTGTAGGAGCATTTGATATGCCTGGCACATGTAGCTTTGATGTAGCGCCACTCACCTCGCTCGCTTTCACTTTCTATTTGATCACTCCCGCTATTTCTCTCACATACCCATTCCTCCCTGGCTGTATAAAATGAAGTAGCAAGGCCAATAAAAATACTTATACAGTGTTCTTCAGTCAATGAGATTAGTATTGGAAGACATAATGCCATTTGGAAATCTTGTTCTATGACTTGGACACACACTTGGACACACATTATGTTGACTAGAGGAGTGAGTCCTACAGACTCAAAGGGCTAAAGTTATTATTTCCGCTTGTCTTCTCTGCCTCTCCTTTTCTCTCCCTCTTTTGTCTTTAATTTTTTTCTCTACACCTCCCGGTGTGCTTCTCGCTTTCCCCCTCCACTCTCTCTCTAGCTCTTTCCCTCAGTGCCATGCTTGGTGATAATTCTGTAAATAATTGCTGTCTCTCTACACCTTCTCTTGTTGGCATATTTGAATAAATGATCAATGGTATTTGGAAACAGACGCAGCCACAGGGACACATTGGGGCATTCATTTCTTTGTATCAAATCTAAGTTGGAAAGTGCTTTATCATCTTACAAATTTAGTTTATTATGAATTTTGTTTGGGAGGGTGGAAGGGGTGGGGTGTCGAAGCTTAGGGTGCTCTAAGATTGGTTGACCCCGCCACTGTCGTAATTCAGCAAGGCTCTTTATCATGGTAGAAATACAGTCGCAAGCTGAATTAATTGCCTGCCAAAACACAGGAAATATGATAAAAGTGAACGGGATGTCTGTGTTGGCAATATGACAATGTGGGCCATTTGTCAGGGAAAGGGGGTGAGGAATGGCAGCCAGCTATAATTAGTGTACATGGGATGTTAGCACTTGCATTTTAAATAACATCCCACTCCTTTTATGCAGCGTGGCAAGTGCAAATATTTGCGTACGAGTGTTTTGTTGCGTTCCTGCATGCGTCTCTGCAGGAACGCAAATGTCTCTGCTGTTGCATAACTCACTCTCTGCCTCCCCCTACAGGTGACAGTGACAGACAGCGGGCCCAGCCCCAAGCAGAGCACGGTGTGGGTGATGGTACAGGTGTTGGACGAGAATGATAACAAGCCTGTCTTTCCCGAGAAGTTTTACCATATCAAGCTCCCCGAGCGCGAACGAAAAAAGAAGAGCGAGCCCATCTATCGTGTATTCGCCTATGACCGCGACGAGGGGCCCAATGCTGACCTCTCCTACAGCATCGTGGACGGAAACGAGGACGGCAAGTTCTTCATCGACCCGAAGACTGCCTTGGTGTCGTCGCGCAAGGCCTTTACTGCCGGGAGTTATGATATATTGACGGTATGTTCACTTTGGATTTTGATTCCCAGGGCATGAAGGGAATGAAAAACGTGTTTCAATGCGAGATGTCTTTTTGAATGCAAGTGGCACCCTATTTAACTGTGCTAATGCAAGAAAAACGTACAGAAATACACACAGTTTATGGGCCCTAGTTTCCGGGTCAAGATGCAAGAGGAGGTGCGCGGTGCAAGTTCACAGCGCAAGTTGATGGCCAATACTTTTTTGCTCGCTGGCAGGAATCAGGCGCCATGGCGACACAGTTGTAAAAGGGTTGAATTAGAATGAATAAATTATCATTGGGAGTGGTGGGGCTGTCAATTACGGCCAATCAAATCAATACAAAAGTGGCATGTGTGATTTTGACTGACACACCCTCCACTGCGTCCCCGCTCCCATTTCGGTGAAAGCTATGTCATGGCGAGCCGGGAAATTAGCAAACGTGCCCAGGTGAGAGGAAATCCATGCGCCCAACGAAATTGTCGCTACGTCTGCGTTATCGTTATGAGAGATTTTACATCGATAATTTATTTCTATAAAAGTTTAAAGATTGGACAGATTGCCCCTGTCTTTAAAACATTTAGTATCCCATACTGTCTTCCCTTTGGATATTTAAAGCTCAGTTTCGAAGCTCCATTGAGTCGAAGGATCTTTTTTTCGATGTGAATGCATCTAATTAGATTGCATTTCCCCTTGGGGATCAATAATGGGCTATCTTATCCTCTCAGATCAAAGCAACTGACAACGGGCGGCCTCAGAAGTCGGCCACAGCGCGCCTGCACATAGAGTGGCTCCGCCGGCCCCCACCCCTGGCGTCGCCCCTGCTGTTCGACGAGCCTTTCTACAACTTCACGGTGATGGAGAGCGACAAAGTGGCTGAGATTGTGGGCGTGGTCTCCATGCAGCAAAGCTCTACCCCGTTGTGGTTTGATATAACAGGTAAACCCGCCCATTATGTCAAGATAAAAACGTTGCTAGCATAAGCAGGAGTTTCTGGTTGTTAAGGTACAACTGGGTATAGCAGGTAGGGATTGTCCAGACTTGGTGCATGGTGTGTTTTGGGCTGACAGTTTGCTGGTGTGCGCTGGTTTCTGAGGGGCAGCCCATGTATTGCGCCCTCACTGCATGATCCTTGCCACTGTTCCCGCTCGAACCTCTTTTCTCCCGTACCCATTCCACCATGGTGAATCAGCACACAACGCTGATAGCCTTGAAGGTCTATATGCCGTAATACTGATAAAGGCAAACATGTGAACTAGGAAGCCTTTAAAGACATGATACACTTTAGACTTTAAATTCAGTACAAAGTCGCTTTTGCCCTGTGTTTTCCCAATGATCTCCTCAACTTTCCTCAACGTTTACTCAAATTATTTCTCTATAACCCAATTTTTATTTAGGTGTTTTTTTTACAGTCACATTCTCACATTGTATTTGTGTCATATTCAAATGACATCCCAAAAGTCCTAAATGTGACAGCAACTTGCACCTTGTTATGGGGCTACAGGATTAAGTTGGGTCCACCTTTGCCCTTTCGGGTTACTTTTTAGCTTCCACCAAAGTATCCACCCTAAAAACCTGTGTCCCAAACCCTCCAGTTGGCTAGTTCCTGCTTCCCGCGTCACCACAACATCAGTTATATTTTTCTTCCTGCTGCCTTTTCTGTCTTTCCTGCGTGTCTCAACCTATCTCTCTGTCTCTCCCCTCTCTCTTTCATTCTTAACTTTCTTTCCTGTGTCTCCTCAATGCTTCGTTGCCTGGAAGGTCCCAGGCCTTTCCGCGAGATGTTCTATATTCTGCAGAGCGCTTGTGGCAGGAACTGTTCCACAGAAGGTATCTCGGTTCAACCACCCTCCCACTCCCCTTCCTCAGCCTACCTTTGCTGACCCCCACCCACCCCCGCCTGCCTCACATTTATTTCCATTTATTTCCATTTATTTATTTCCTCCGTGTTTTACTTTTCGGACGCCGTCGATCCTTGGCACACGCTCTATTCATCAATGTTCATCAAGCTTGCCCGCCGCTCATGCCTTCCAGTGATTGGTGGGAGTGCAGAGAAGGCCAAGAGTAGAATACCACACCGAGTGGATACTGTATGTGTTTGTTCTGTTGTGTGTGCTTGTGGCCTAGTGCAGTTCTCCCACTTTCTTAGCCTAGCTGTGGCAACCCATGGCAACGACCCCCAGCCACGACCCCTGAGCAATCCTGGCGACGGCTCCATGTATTGACTTGACATTGGCTGGAGCAGTAGCATCACTGGGAGGGCGTTGCTAGCACCGTGCCGCCCCACCTCCGTACATGTACATGCAAGACGTACACACGCACAAGCCGACAAGCCCATGCCCTTCTGTACATGTGGATGTGCAAGGTTTGCACATACCCGTATACACCTACTACATGAGACAGCTGCCAACCCAATTAGGCGCATGAGTGGCTGTAATGGGCTGGTAGGTGAAACAGGGTGAGGGGGGTGAAAAAGCGGTCAGGCTGACACTGTCTGACTTAGGCAGGCAGAGTTGTGCCCCCTGCCACCCCCCCCTACCCCACCCCACATGCGCTGCAGGGAGATGGAGTAGCGGAACAAAATGGAGAGAGAATTTATTGGGCAACACCAATGAAACAATGAAAAGGGGAATTAAAGAGGGTGCCAGTGTTGGGGTGTTGGCTAAATGGGGACAGTAGTTGAGGTTGAAGGTCAGGTTAATGAATTCTAGTTCTCCAATTCACTTTCTCCCGTGTGTTTTTCTTTCTTTGTGTCTTTAAGTCTGGTAAAGTACAAAAAACATAAAAGTATGCCCTAGATAAAGTTCTGTTAACACACACACTCATGCAGATGATCTTACAGTAAACCCTAGTGACCATAATCGCCTTCACGCCCATAAAAACAGCCTGTTAATCATGTGGCCATTTACCCCATATATAAACTCTAACTATACGATATCATGTCCGCAGGACATGTGCACTGTATGCTATTTTAGCTACACGCTCACAGTACACACACCACGTTCTATAAACACACGTGACTTGTCCGTTTAAAGCCATGTCACCACAAGCCAATGCTCCATCTGTCGGACCTATCAAGGTTTGCCAGACAAAGCAAGGCGATGGCCAGACAGATCGGGTCCCAAACCACCGGCCCCAGTCTGGACGAATCGATCGCCAAGCTCCGATCTGTCTCGCGTTATCCAAACCAGAGCGCGTTGCCTACATACTTTACTCTTACTTCCCAGTCAGTGTAGTTTTAGGTGTAAGATGCACAAATGCAGCTGCTAAATCATCACACTGTTGATTTCTTTTATCCCTAACAGCGGGAGCCGTGTTGTTTCCCGCTCTTTTGTCTCTTGGCTTTGTATTCCTATTAACGCTTAGCTTGGGACTTACTGTAGCTGAAAGAAAGTAATGAGCATGTCCCTGTCAAAGGGTTTGTTTTGTTTGTTTTTTAAGAGACAACAGTGTTACTTCTCAATAGTCTGTGTCAAGGGAAGGAGGAGGGAATCCATTTTAGTGTCTGGGTGCAGGGTTTTCGGGGATGGCCCAACACCGCGGACCTTTGGGTTTCCCACACTCTGTAATTTGCCCGGCGGCAGACGGGAGGCTTTTTCCGGCCTTGACGCTGGCCCTTGCCAAACCTCGGGCTGCCTCCGCTTCTCTGTTCCTCAAACAGGGAATATACAGTAGGGTTGGATGGCAGGCGGCAACACTGCAGAAGCAGTCTTTTCAAGCTCTGTGTATTTCCAGCAGGCTGGATCTCCTTATTCTGCCAGTCTTATTGTAAAGCTTTTATGACGCTCGCCGTTAGTCTTCTTTTCAAAGTTGTCAAGCCAAAGAATACACGCTGCAAAGGTTGATATGTTTAACAATACCTACAAAAACAACTCGCTTTTTCAAGTAGGAAATACACACACAAATTAGCAAATCATTTTATTTGCAACCATCAAGAGCTTTTATCTTTTACCAGAGAGGAAGTTAAAGAGACAGGGAAGAGAGTCTGTTTTTAGCGCAGGCCACAGCACTCTTTAGGAAAACCATTAGGACTGCATCATGGCATTTACTATGATTTAAGAGAATTGAGTGTTTAGCATAAATAGCACTTAACTAAGGAAGAGAGACTGAGAGAGGAAAAAAAACCCACGGGCACACACACACACACACACACACACACACACACAAAAGGACCCAAAAGCATATATTATTTCATTGATACACATACAGTAGGTGGATTGGTGGTTGGCTGAGGTCATGGATTTATTCCACAAAGTCGGCGCCGAGGAATCCTTTTGAGTCTGCACTGCTGACACATACACATGCACGCACACACACACTCATAAGTGTTGTCATCCACACAGGCATTTAGACTAGACGGGTCACACACACTATTTCCTTGTCTACCACTCGATCACTCATGTGCGCACACACTCATATTAATATTAGCATTTGTGCACCTTTAAAGGCATGTCGACTCGCAGACAGTGACACATTCCTTTTTCTCTCACCACTGCATGCACACACACACCCACAAACGTAAACGAAAATAACCCCGACATACTCTAATTTCACTGTCGCGCAAGCTAAATGACCCATTTAAATCAATTTGGGTGGCAAGATGAGACTGGCGTTTAATTAAGGCTTGTTCTTAGAGGGATAATTTCTGACAGGGTCACAGTCTCCATAAGGCCTCTACTGACACTGACTCTTTTAATTCAGTGTGTTGGAGAACCGCCATTTATTAGCAATCCCCGCCACTTTATTACCACATCTGTGAAAGCACAGAAGGGCCTCTTCCTTTTGAGTCGAGGGTTTATGGTTACCATCCGTTAAGAATGAATTTAGGGTCAAATATATGAAGCTGTTAATAGCCAATGGGTTCACACACGTCCTTTTTGTGTTCCGTCCGTGTGCTGTTTGCATGGCCACTATTCATGTGCTGAATTGTGTGTTTGCGTGATCCCTTACTTTTTCTTTTTGAATTTTCATTTGTGTGGGTGGTCATCCATGGGGAGGGGTGGGGGTGGGGGTGGTGGCACTGCTTTCCAGGCCAAAAACACCCAGCACCCACCAAGCCCTACCCTCTGTCTTGTGTGGTCAACAAATCATACGTCAGCCTCACACACAAGTATTACAAGTTTGGAAATCAATGTATGGTGCACATGGTGTGTGTGTATATGTGTGTGTGTGTGTAGGAACCTCCTTCCATCCATCCATACACACCTTTGTCACAAAGTGCGTGCGTCGCTCCAACAGTCTTTGACTTTGATTGACACGCCATCTGCCCCCTCCCCTTGTCCCATCTTCCCCTCCTCCCCTGCCCTGCCGCTCCTCTGGCCGCAGGCGGGAACACGGAGAGCCTGTTTGACATTGAAAAGGGCGTGGGCACCATCATCATCGCCAAGCCGCTGGATGCAGAGCAGCGCTCCTTCTACAACATGACTGTGGAGGTTACAGACGGCACCAACACCGCCACGGCTCAGGTACAAAACCATGGGCACATGACCCACAGTGACAAATGTATCATTTCTGTTTGTACAGTAAATCACACTGTAAAGTCTCAATGCAATTGCTTGCTGTTGATGTATTTCCTCTTGAAACAATTAGTTATGGCAGGCGATGTCAAGCCAGTAGTGTTAAGGATGTGTTACAGACAAAACCTACCCACTACCAGATGTTTAGAGCATTTGATTGGACTTAATAATTAGCATACACCCCGCAGTGAAGGATGAGTCATCAGTATGCTCAAATAGTGGTTTAATCTGGGAACTCAGAACATTTGTGTGGGTGGATGGGAACTTTAATATTGCACTATATTAAAGCAATATCCATAGACTGATATTGACACACAATAGCACAATCTTAAGTGTGAAATTGCTTTTATACAGCAGTTCTATAAACACATTTTTTATTAATTATCGAGTAATTTGAATAACAAGAGACAAGGCATTATGAGTTTTGTTGTTTATTTGGCTCCGCCAATAAAATTAGTTCCTTCAGGATTCTATAATAAAACGTGTTTCCAAGCAACACTATAGGCTAGATATCTTAAATATATTTAATAAAAAACTATGGTAAATTAAATATAATATAACATAAAATGGTTATCCATTTTCTGCCCTCAATTCAGTTCACAATGGACACTTTCATTTAGCTCATCTGGTATTATTATCCTCTGACATTGGAATTACAGCAGTAGGTTTTCAAGGGACTTTGGAATGGACTCGAATTGTGTTGAATTTTGTTTCACAAACAGGGGATTTGTCAGAGCACAATCTGGAATAGTGAATTATCATTCATTCATTCAGGTTATTATGACATATGATGGTATATACTATACTGCATACACACACATGCATGCATCCACAGAAACACACAGTCTATAATCTTATCGTTTTTATAGAACAAGAAGATTTTTCTGACACAGGTGAGACACCATATTATTCCATGCTCATGTACATGCAAACACGCCCCTCAACTTGTCATTCTCAAGCAGTCAATTTCTCCAACCAGGCATTACGACGGAGCAAAGGGACATATTCATGCATTTAATTTGTATTCATACCCTGACATTTCTGACATCATGTTACCTGCTGATTTCCCTACACAAGCTTCTCACCCTGGAAATATACCAAACAGTGATTTCCAGGTCGCTATGGTTCAGTTGACAGGCCTCTATAAATACATACACACAGTATATATCAACACATTCCAGTAGCAACACATACAGTGACAGCCAGTACAGTGATTTTGTGTCCTATCTTACTATTTTCAGTTTAATTCTACTTTGCCCCACCTGCGTCATCATGCACATTCCTTTTTCTGTTCGTCGGCCATTTTTACATCATTTTGCCCTGCAGCATATGGGAAATAGGCACTAATGCTCCATTCCATTCAAAGTTGGAAGCCGGATGTTCTGAGTCGGTATTTCCCACTTCCGCGCTAAATGAGTACAATTGTATATTTAAAAACAAAGCGGCATTGTGTTTATTTTGTTTATTTACCTAGCAAAGTCATCTAGCTAGCGTTTGACCGCATGGTCTATCGAAAAAATACATTTAGAAAATGGTCAAAGCAAAGGATATAACAAACATACTAACAGATATATTATCATAACATCTTAAAAGCTATATAGATTAATGTTAGATGTGTTTTCATGTAAAACATTTATTTGGAGAGCTGTTCACCATGTGAGCAGCCATGTTGCTGTGACATCAGGTTTATTTCTCTTCCTTCTTGGAATTCCTTTGAACATTTCCAAGTAGGAGGTCTGATTTTTCCTACTTCTGTCTTTAATGGAATGCAGGGTAAATGTACATAGTGGGCGTGTATACCGTTCCATTCACTGCACGACCAGCCAGATCCAAGCGGATTCAAACAGAGCTGTTCCAATTTCACTGACAGTTGCTATTGTAAAGTTCGCAATTGTAATGTTCGTTGATTGCACATGGCAGGTGCTAACAATGCAGAGCTTATTTTACCTGCCTCATTCACAAAATGTTCTCACTCTAATTTGGCAAACAAACTAACAACACAGAAAAGCATCTTGAAAGCTTTTTTAGTTTTACCAACATTTCAAACCACAGAGGGAAAAAGAAATTACAATTACTCACAGTAGTGATTTACTTACTGACAACTCCATTCGGCTCTACTCAGCTCTGGCTGTTGGCACAATGAATCATGGGTATGCATGCCCAGCAGGTGCATTTACTGTAGTATGTCCCGCACTATACACCACAAATAGACTTTCCATTATGCGCCATGTTAAATGTGAATGGGATTAAAACATGACAAATATTACATATTACTTCCTACCAAGCTAAGGGAGCAGTCCTTGTTAGATGTATCAGAGGAAACAATTACAAATATAAGTGTGAGTCAGAGAGAGGCATCTTACCTTAAACATTCACATACCAACGCTTCCCTTAGTCTTCTCTCCTCATCACCTCTGATTAACACTTCTCATAATGGTCAATCCTTACGGCTATTTCTCACTAAGCAGTGCTGCAGTACACGATCACACATCCGCTCACAAGCACTGGCTGTTTAAAGGCCCTGTCCACCCACTCAGGTTTCATTTCTCAGGACTGTGTGGGTGTGTACATGCCCCGCTTGACTGACGCTCCTATGTCAGTTTT
The DNA here is from genome assembly GCA_025447815.1 of Percopsis transmontana. Classification (NCBI taxonomy): domain Eukaryota; kingdom Metazoa; phylum Chordata; class Actinopteri; order Percopsiformes; family Percopsidae; genus Percopsis; species Percopsis transmontana. The sequence continues at coordinate 42,563 of JAOEHI010007638.1, read as the reverse complement.
GTTGCAGTTCTGTTAGTGCTGGACAACTGACACTTTCTTTGTGATTCTTTTATTTATGGTTCTTTTTGAGTATATGCAGATTGCTGACCACATGGCGATCTTAAGATGCACTTGCCACCAGAGATAGACTAACACACCTGTGAGCGAGTAAAAGGAAAGAGGCTGTGTTTTTTATTTAAAGCTGTCCTCTGGCACGAGATCCCAGATGGAGCCTCAGCATGGCACCTGGCCCGCCGGGGGGAGATCTCCACAGTTCACCAACAGAACGCCAACTGCTGCACCGTGGTTTAATTTTAGACACAGCGCCTAGAAGCATCTTGATATTCTCTTATCTGTTTGTCTGTATGTCACCGGCGGACAGCTTTCACTTTACGAATATACCTCTTTCACACTCAAACAGGAGCACTACCTATCTCTCATCTTTTCAGTTCATCCTCTATGTTGCTTGTTTTTCTGCCTCTCTCTTTCCACTCAGATGTGTTTATGCTCCACGCACGAACGCCGCTACCCGGCCCTTCAACACTCAAGTTTTCCATGAGTCACTGGCCTGAGCACATGTCACACGCTACGTCAACCCCTCATACACACATACAGACACATGCACCCACACAAAAAGGACTTCCGATAAATCTGTAGTATAGGATAGTCTAGTGGTCTAGGTGTTGGACTCCCAGCCGGAGGGTCGTGGGTTTGAGCCCCAGAGTTGGCCTACCTGTAAGCATCCTTGAGCAAGATGCCTAATGCCTTAGCCAGTAGGTTGTGGGTTCGAGCCCCAGCGTGGTCCTACCTGTAAGGATCCTTGAGCAGGATGCCTAACCCCTTAGCTGGTAGGTTGTGGGTTCGAGCCTCAGAGTGGTCCTACCTGTAAGCATCCTTGAGCAAGATGCCTAACCCCTATCTGCTCCATGTAATAGCAGCATGTAATTGTTTCTATTACATGGAGCAGATTTCTTTGGAGAAAAGCGTCTAAATTACCTCATTGTAATTGTATTTATCTTTTATTTGTCACCTCTTTCCCCAGGTTCACATCACGGTGTTGGACAATAACGACAACCCGCCCGTCTTCTCGCAGTCCACTTATGACCTCACCATCTCTGAGGACACCCCGCCGGACACTGAGGTGGTCCAGGTGCTGGCGTCGGACAGGGACGAGCACCACCGGCTCACCTACTCGCTGCAGAGTGCCATCGACCCCACCAGCCTCCGCCTGTTCCGCATCGACCCCACCTCCGGCACCATCTACACGGCCGAGAGGCTGGACCACGAGGCCCGGGCCCAGCACATCCTCACGGTCATGGTAAGAGATGGATCTGGCGCTTTGTGTCTTGCCAGTAACGTAGCTACGTTTTGTGTTCAATCAGTCAAGACTTCTGACTTCATCTGACAGTAATAGCCAGAGGCAATCTCCTCTCTGTGCACGTTCTACCTGAGCTCATCATTTAGCAATTATGCTAATTGCACAGAGCGCCAAAACAGCATGTACACCGTATCAGAAGAGATGGGATGACTTTCAGTGAACGCTTCCCAAAAAAGGGAATTATGGGTAGGGAATAAAACTAATGAAAAATTAATGAAGGGAATGAGAGCAAGAGAGAAATAGACGGTGAGGGTCTATATCTCAGATTTGGGTTGCGTTGGGTTATTTGGGTGTCAAAGCACAATATTATAATATAATAATATTAAAAAAACTATATAATAATTGTATTTCAGTTAGCTACAGAAAAGACAAAGAAATTAGCATTTTTCTAATACCGTTTTACTGTCCTCTTATATCAGTTAACCTAATGGGTAAAAAAACGAATTAGTTACTGAACTGTAGGCGTTATACAGAATAGTATCCTTCACCTGTGATAAACAATACAGTTAATTATGCCTCACTCTTTTATAAAAAGGGGAGATATTTTCATTTGTGGCAGCTGAACTGATTAAATGTGGTATTTTCTAGCTCTATAATCTTCTGCATTGTTCACGAGAAAGTGAGGGTTGGGGGGCAGAGTTTGCATGTATGTGTCGGGCATGCTGTGCATTCAGAAATCCATGTGCGCTCTGAAAGGAACCTTATCTCATAATTACAGTCCACAGAGGAAATGAAAAATAACACAAACCTACAGCTCTGGGTAGTGAGTGAATATAGTGTAGCTAATACAGGAGTACAGATTCCCTGACAGATTTCATGATTTTATCTTTGACATTGATCTTTTGTCATTGTGGTTTTATTGTGGCTTTTTAATGAATTGAAAGAGACGCAACACATTCTACATTACATTACAACTACATTACATTGAACTGTAATGTAGTTGTAATGTACATTACATAAAACAGTCACAATTATGTCTGAAAAACCCTTTCTATTGAGAGCAATCGATCCAGTGGCATATTTTCATTGTTATTATATATGCCAGGTTAGCAAATCCACTGGTGTGTGTTTAATAACGCACAGTACGATATAAAAACCTTAATTTAGATGCTAAAATTATCCTATTTATCCTTGCTCTGTGTGGCACTGAGGTTTTCCTCTCATCGCATTCAGTTGTTTTTGAGAGTCTTGGATCACGGCATAAATATCAATCTCATTAACCCAGTAATTCTCATCTTCTCTTCCAAATGTGGGATTACTTGTTCCCAGAGGGCCTATAACAGTTGTAATGTGACACTCATTTCAATTTCATTGGAACCTCTTGCTGAGTTAAAAGCTATTCACGAGCAAAACTGTTTCCCATAGATTTAAAGAAAATGCACCCCTTTCAAGATTTTGTTTTTATTAAATGCCTATTAAAACATCATTGTATTATAGTTTTGTAGTATTGGCTTAAAGGTTAATTGTTTCCATCTTTACTAACATAATTGTTTACCATAATAACTTCAAGAGTTTTTCTTCCACAGGTTAAGGACCAAGAGTTTCCATACAGAAGGAACCTAGCTCGTGTGTTAATAGAGGTGGAGGACATTAATGACCATGTACCCATCTTTACAAGTGCTCTGTATGAGGGCTCTGTCTATGAGTCAGCTGCAGTGGGCTCAGCTGTGGTCACAGTGACAGCTCTGGATAAAGACAAAGGCGAGAACGCAGAGCTCCTCTACACAATTGAGGGAGGTAAGCATCTGTATTCTTTCTTCCATATTGTAATGGTTAACAAACATAGTTAACATTATTGTCCATATAAGAATAATTGAGATTTTACTCTCTGCAGGGAACTGGGGGAATGCTTTCCGGATTGAGCCAGTTTTGGGCATCATCTCTGTTGCTCGTGACTTGGACCTTTCCACCATTGGCCATTACGTTCTTACAGTCAGAGTTACTGACAATGGGTCCCCTCCACTGTCCACAACCACCATAGTGCGCATTGCCATTACCCTCTCTAATAACGCTGGTCCAAAGTTCCCCCAACCTGAATACCAGGCTGAGATCACAGAGAATGTGGCAGTAGGGACCTCTGTCACCACTGTAAATGCAGTCAGCCAGTCTACCCTGACTTATGACATCAAGCAGGGCAACAATGACCGTACTTTCCGGATAAACCAGTACAGCGGAGTAATCACCACTCAGAAGCCGCTTGACTATGAGATTACGATGTTTTATATGCTCATAGTCCAGGCCACCAACATGGCTGGCATGGCCTCGAATGTCACTCTGTACATTCAAGTAGTTGACGAAAATGACAACCCACCCGTGTTCCAACACCTGCGCTATCATGGCATCATTAGCGAAGCTGCGCCAGTCAACAGTGTAGTCCTGAACTCTGATGACTCACCGCTGGTGATCAAAGCCACTGACGATGATCAGAACCAAAACGCTCTCTTGGTTTACCAGATTGTAGAGGACACTGCCAAAATGTTCTTCACAGTCGATTCTGGAACGGGCTCTATCAGGACCATCGCAAATCTAGACCACGAGACATTTTCTAGTTTCCACTTCCATGTTCATGTGAGAGACAACGGTAGACCGCAGTTAACGGCAGACAGTCCGACTGAGGTGACAATACAAGTGATTGATACCAACGATTCGCCACCTCTCTTCACCCAGGAAGCCTATGAAACAGTCCTGCTACTCCCCACTTATGTGGGAGTGGAAGCTCTGCAGGTTTCAGCCATAGACCCTGACAGAAACGTCCCTACAGAGCTTACCTACTCTCTGAGCGATGGAATCTCAGAGCACTTTGCCATCGATTCCTCCTGTGGGATCATCACTGTCAAAAACAACAACTTCTCCAAAGAACGTTTCCGCTTCAATGTGAAAGTCTCAGATGGGAAGTTCTCTAGCACATCTCTGGTCACAATTCTTGTCAGAGAAGCTCTGGATTCTGGTCTTAGCTTTGCCCATAGCCTCTATTCTTCATCCATTGAAGAGAATGTGACAAATATAACAAAGGTGGCTGTGGTCAATGCTATAGGAAACCGCCTCAATGAACCACTCAAGTACACCTTGTTGAATGCTGGCACAAGGTTCAGAATCCGGCCAACTTCTGGTGTTATTCAAACCACAGGAATACCTTTTGATCGTGAAGAGCAGGAATTCTATGAACTCGTAGTGGAAGCAGGCAGGGAACATGACCGCCTTCGTGTGGCTAGAGTGCTAGTGAGAGTCCAGGTGGAAGACATAAATGACAATGCCCCTATGTTTGTAGGACTACCCTATTATGCAGCCGTCCAAGTGGAGGCTGAGCCAGGCTCCCACATTTTCCGAGTCATGGCGGTAGACCGTGACAAAGGGATCAATGGAGAGGTGTCCTACTACCTCAAGGATGACCATGGCCATTTCGATATCAACCGCCAAACCGGTGGTCTTAGTCTCAAGAAGGCCTTTGAGTCTGACTTATCCAATGTGGAATACCAGATAGTGATATATGCCCGAGATGGTGGTTACCCACCTCTCTCATCCACTGTGGAGTTCCCTATCACTGTCGTGAATAAAGCAATGCCCGTGTTTGACAAATCCTTCTATTCTGTTTATGTCAATGAGGATGTGGCTGTGCACACCCATATCCTTGGCATCAATGCCACTAGTCCTGAAGGCCAAAGTATTATCTACACCATTTTTGATGGAGATCCATCTCTTCAGTTTGACATTGGCTTTGACACTGGAGTCATAAGTGTCATCCACTCTTTGGACTATGAAATAGCCTCATCTTACCGCCTCACTGTCAGAGCCACAGACTATCTCACCGGTGCTCGTGCCGAGGTGGATGTAGATGTGATCATCCAGGATGTAAACGACAATCCTCCCATGTTTCAGAAGATGTCTTATAGGGCAGTTTTATCTGAAACGGCCATGATTGGAACACCGGCGCTCCAAGTGATTGCCACTGACAGAGACTCCGAAAGGAACAATGTTGTCCGGTACCAGATCTTCTCGGATGTGCACAACAGCACCGATTACTTCCACATTGATAGTAGCAGTGGTTTAATTCTCACTGCACGTATGCTGGACCACGAACAAGTTCAGAGCTATAACTTCATCGTGAGAGCGACCGATAATGGCTTCCCACCTTTGAGCAGTGAAGTATCCGTTTTGGTTGGGGTAAATGACATGAATGATAATCCTCCCATCTTCAACCAGCTTCTCTATGAGGCTTATGTAAGCGAGCTAGCTCCCAGGGGTCAGTTTGTCACTTGTGTCCAGGCATCTGACACAGACAGCTCAGATGTTGACCAGTTGGAATACAGCATCTTATCAGGGAATGAGAGGATGAACTTTGTGATGGACACAAAAACAGGAGTGATAACTCTGTCCAGTCATCGTAAGCAAAGGATGGAGCCTGCCTACAGTCTGAATGTTTCAGTGTCTGATGGAGTCTTCACCAGCACAGCACAGGTTCATGTTAAAATCCTCGGGGCCAACCTGTACAGTCCATTGTTTGGACTGAATACATATGAGGCAGAACTGAGAGAGAATGCTGCTGTGGGAACCAAGGTCATTCAGGTAATAACCTAATTCATTTTTTATTTTTTTATTTTATTTACTGTAACACCACCAATAAATGGTAATATTATACCAGTGTTCTGAGTGTTAGAGTGTTCTGGAAAAAAGCAGGAAATATACTGCCACAGAGAAAGGGATGTTTTTGGCTTCCCATCATTAAGGAGGCTATACCTCAAGTGATTTCTGCATATACAGTACATTGAAAAATTATTTAATTTATTAAAAAGTCTGCTGAATTGGAGTATGAAAGCTTCCAAAAAAAACATGATTGTTCTTTATTTCTTCATTTTCAGGTGAAGGCGACTGACGCTGACCCCGGAATGTTCGACCAGATAACTTATTCCTTTGTTAGTGATGTGGGTAAAGATCAGTTTAGCATTGATGCAAATGGTCAGATCACCACCGTAGAGAAGTTGGACCGTGAGGACCCAGCCAATAAAGACATGGTTTTGACAGTGGCAGCCCAAGACATGGGTGGACGTGCCTCCTATTGCACGGTACATGTTACTTTGTTGGATGATAATGATAACGTTCCTCGCTTTCGCGCTACAGAGTATCGGGCTTCAGTCAAATCTGATGTTGCTAAAGGATATTTGGTAACACAGATTCAGGCTCATGATCCTGATGATGGCATCAACGCCAAAGTAACATACTCGCTTTACAGTGAGGCCCACGTTCCTGTAGTGGACATTCTTGAGATTGACCCTGATAATGGCTGGATGGTGACCAAAGGCAGCTTCAGCCACTTGAGAAACTCAGTCTTGTCGTTTTTCGTTAAAGCTGTGGATGGAGGTGTTCCCATCAGGCACTCTCTGGTGTCTGTGTATATTCATGTTCTGGCACCGGATGCCCATATTCCTTCTTTCAGCCAACCCCAGTATTCATTTACTATGCCGGAGGACACCCCTATAGGAGCAGCTGTAGGGACTGTACGTCTCCACACTCCTCTTGGACACCCCCCTCTTTTAGTAACCTTCGCCCTAGTTAATGGAGAGACTGGCGAAAACAACCAGGATGCAGTCTTGGTGGTGGAAAAGGATACCGGTGTCATCAAGCTTGATAAGCCCTTGGATCACGAGGTCATTGCAGCCTACTACTTTAAAGTCACCGCCACTGTTCAGCAGGCGAAGTTAGATTCTGTGACCGTGGTTGATGTCGAAGTGAAAGTGTTGGATTTGAATGACAACAAACCTTCCTTCGATTCCAACTCTTACGAGGCTACAGTCATGGAAGGAATGCCGGTCGGGACCCGAATCATCCAGGTCCAAGCAATGGATCCAGATTCGGGAGGTAATGGCCAGGTGACGTACTGTCTTGGGGCTTTGACCCAGGCAGAGGGAGAACTGGAAAGGTCGATTGGCTCCTTCAGAATCGACAGCAACACAGGTTGGATTTTCACAGTCAAGGAGCTAGATCACGAGACCCACCCGTCCTACACATTTACGGTGGTGGCTTCGGACCTCGGGGAGTCCCTTGCCCTTTCCTCCACCACCACTGTGACAGTGGCCGTGTCGGACGTCAACGACAACCCCCCCAGGTTCTTGGAGGAGAGGTATCGGGGTTCAGTGCGTGAGAGCGACCCCCCCGGGGAGGTGGTGGCCGTGCTGAACACCAGAGATGATGACAGCTCTCCCGTCAACCGGCAAGTCAGTTACCACATAACCGGTGAGTGTCTCTGCATTATTTCTCGCCACTAGGTAAATATTGTGTTTCTGCCATCCGCCATTACCGCAAGCTTCGTAATTCATCATTCAGTCAGCATACAGTAGTCCTAGATCCACTACACATGGCTATGACGGTTCCTGGGAAACATTCAGTAAAGGGACAGAGGCAGTTATAAACAGAATAGTTAGGATAGTTATAATTGCTAACATCATATAAAATACAGTACGTACGTACAATACGTTTGCTAAAAGCAAAGCAAGTTATAATGAAGCTGACACACTGGTACTGGAGCTTTACCTGATCCATTGCTGCTTTTTAGCAGTTTTCTACAAACTGGTTCAGATTTGTTAAACTCTTCATAGCAAGTTACTAAACCAAAATACGGATACCTTGTAGCTATTTAAAGTAGAAGGCCTGTGGGGTTCTTTAAATGGTTCTTTAAAAATATATACGGTCCTATATATGGATTAAACAGTATATATTATTGATTTTTTATTTGGGAAGATTTTGGGATTCTAATAATGTGCATAATAATGTGGATACCAGGAGGCAAGGTTACGCATTGTACTGTAATAAAAATCTGGTCTTTAAGGCTTGCAATTTATCCTCCCCCTTACATTGTCTACAGAGTAACAGCTCTGAGAAGGCTATGGAGGCAGTATGAGCCAGTTTAAAGACTCAAGTACCTGTAGCATATTGACTTTTATTTCTAGACCATCCTCCAGCAGAGGTTTATTTATAAGGTAGGCTTTCCACCAGACTCAAAAAGTCTGACATGTTTTAATTGAATGGCTTGGCTGACCCAGACATGTCAAGTTCTATGTCATAATGTTCTACAATTACTGGTGGGAAGATAAAACGTTATTTTCCTTTTGTGACATTTCTCTCTGTTGAAAATATACAAAAATCAGAGGCTCAAGGCCGGACAAGACAAAAATATCAAAGGCAGTGAGAGAAAGGGAAGAAAGAAAGAAATTCAGAAGAGGAAGGAATAGCAAACCTGTTAATAATAAGAGCGTTGATCAAAGGGATTAATTTGCTTTCATTTGTTCTCTACTAATTGACAAGCAAGAAGGTAATAATCAAGCCGAGACGCCCCGAGAGACTGAGACAGAGCACCAGAGACAGAGCAGATTGATAGCTAATGAAGGACTTTTAATAGTCAGGAAACTCTCAGCCAAATGGCATTCTAATGAGGCTTTTCTCAGGCAGAGAATGAAAGGTATGTGAGTGACGTGACCTTATAGATGACAGAGAAAGAGAAGTGGCGAGTTTCTGCTACGCCACGGCGGGCTAGAGAGAGAATAAAGGCTGAAGGACGCGAGTAAATTGAAGCAAACGCACTATGACACCGAAGGGTGTAAGTTGGAACCATGGAGAGAAAGTGACCTTTCTCAATTCGGAAAGAGAGAAACCGCTTGATGTTACTCAATACAAAGGTGGAGGCACCAAACCAAGTAAGAACACAGGCGGAGATATTTTCTCTCGCTGTCAAAAGATAAGCCCTATCCAATCGGTTAAGGCAGAGTGAAAAGGAAAGACATCAGATTTTGATTTGATGCCAGAAACGGTGGCTTAATATGAGCTGCATTTTTGTTTGTTTGTAGTTTTGCTTGTTCTGTTTTGCTTTTCGCTTGGTTTTGTTTTGTTCTTGGATAGGCTCAGCTTTCTTGATACCAATGGTGCATGCATTGTATCAGACATACCATCACTTCTATTTAAATCAGACAAGGCTTTCACGCCAAGTTGAAAGTGATGGCCTAGGGATACCGCTTCTGGTGCAAACTTGACACTTTCTAAGGTTTGTTTGTGTGTGTGTTTTTGTGCCTGCATATATTTGTGCTTTCACGCGTATTTAATAAAAGAGACATGAAAATTGGATGAATCGAAGAACACATTGTGAAGTAGCCCCTTAATGATTTATGCGCCAACTCCCCGCTTTGTGCTTGAAACAGGCGAGATTATATTTTTATAAAGTTGTGCTGCTAACTAAAAACGCTTTTATACAAACATTTTCTTTCTTTGGTTTGAATCTCTTAGAGCACATAAACCATACACGAATGCTGAGTTGCGGGCACTCCACTCTACCTCTCTCCCCATAGCCAAGTGCACTTTCATGCACAGTTGTGTCTCAAGCAAACATTGAGCTGTGGCAGACGTGTGTGGTTCCGTGGGCTCTGTAACGCGATCAAGGAGTATAACCTTTAAACAGTTTTTCTGCCATAAAAATGGCCAGAAGACATTAATCCGGTCTAATACTACAGTAAACCTGGAATTGAAAGCCTGAAAGTGCTTAGACCTATTTATCCTACTGAATTCAATTGACCTTTGAAAGGAGGCGCGAGTCAATGGCTGTGGCTAATTCCTAGGTATAGTACCGCCATGCCGATAATGATGTGCAGATCATTAATAGCAGAACTTGCTGGATCGAATGCCAACGTGTTCATTTTCCAGCTCAATAGCCACACAGCATTCACCTGAGACCACCTGCCACCCCTTTCTCTCTCTCTCTCACTCTCTCTCTCTCTATCTCTCTAGCACTCTCTCCCTCTGTAATGTTTTAGTTAGCCTGTGTTTATGAGTGGCGGTAATCACAACCCTCTCTGGCCGGAGTCACCTGTAAGTATAGAGGTGAAGCGATTTCTAATGATGAACTTGTGCCGAAATGCTTGTTATGCGCGTCACAGATAGCACACAGCGCGAGAATCCACACTCCACAGTCGTGTAGCTCCATTTCAGTATTGCCGACCTGCAGAGAGAGCCTGTCACTTCCAGAGTGGCAGCTGTAGGTTTCATTGCATCAACCGAGGCCGGTATGAGTTTAAATCCCTCCTTTCCAGCAGCTATCCAACATAGCTCTGCTGTGAAGGCAGAGCTATGTTGGATATTCTTTGCCCTTTCACCGAGCTCCTCATAATCTCTCAGATTCTCACCCTGTCAGCCAGGCTGTGTGCGTGTGTCTGTATCTTACTTTTCTCACTCTCTCTTTCTCTTCCTCATAAAATAATGCAGACATATACGGTCTCTAAAGCATTTTGTTTTTTAAGCATCATTGCTAGAAACTGATATTAAATTCCTTGACACCCCCAGAACCCCAAATATCTGCCCCAGCTCAATGTTTGAATACCATGTACTACAGTAAGTGAGCACTGTGTATGTGTGTAGTACTCACATTTCTGCGTTCCTCTACCGCTGGGTTTGGAGATTACTGCTTTTTAGAGGGCGGTGTTTTGACCTTGACAGGGCCGTTAAATTGGTCAGCCGCCCACTGCTGCCATAATTTACCAGGCTAAACTTCTGACTGCTGACCCTCATCACAGTGCTGTTCATTTCCCCTTCACCGTCCAAATAAAGATGGCGGTCGCAGTAATTGTTCAAATAGTGTCGTTGCAATTGCTTCCACAAAAATTAGCAAATATCATGGCTGTACATTTTGGCACGTGTATGTATATGTATTTTGGTGCGCACCTGTATGTGCGTGCACATATAGGTGGGAGGCTCGTGGGTTTCACATATACTTACTTATTCCCATGTTTGTGTAATTATTTTTCTGGCTTGATGAATTCCTTTTTGATGATTGGTTGTATTGTTACAGTGGTGATTTATACTCGTTTCACTTGCTACAATAGAGACATTATGTTGTACTGTGTACTATTATGAATTCTATTGATTCTCAGAGAAAAAATTCAACGTGTGTTTATTATTTTGGTACCTTCATGTATTTTACCTAGTGTTATTATCTTTCACAAAATGATCAATGCTTTCTTCCCTGGGCTGTTTATTTCAGTAGTCAAACTTTTGGACCCACAACGATCCAAAAGACTCCCATATAAACAACAAGCATATGTGTGAATCTTACCTGTTTATTGAATAATGTGCTTTATCTCTCCCCCCCCCCCCCCCCCCCCCCCCGGGGGGGCGGGCGGGGGGGGTGGGGGGGGGGGGGGGGGGGGGGGGGGGGGGGGGGGGGGTTTTTTTGCGCCGCGCGGGGGGGGCGGGTCGGGGGGCCGGGCGGGGGG
>JAOEHI010007638.1:0-30949 GCA_025447815.1 Percopsis transmontana | reverse complement strand
AAACAAACACCAAACTGGGTATTCTTACACCGTTTTTTTTATATTTGAATTTCCACACCCCCCCCCCCCCCCCCCCCCCAGGTGGGAACAGGCAGGGGGTGTTTGCGCTGGGCCTAGTTCAGGGGGAGTGGAAGATGTATGTTAAAGGACCCCTGGACCGTGAGCAGCGCGGTCTCTACGTCCTTAACGTCACTGCTACCGATGGCCTCTTTGTTACCCGGGCGACGGTGGAGGTGACCGTCACGGACACCAACGATAATAGCCCCGTGTGTGACCAGGTGAGAAAGAGCAGCTAACTGTTTTATTGTTTCATCAAAACATTTAGGGCGCTAGTGTCGCAAGGAAGGCGCAAGGCCGGCGGCAGCGCTAATGCAGACTAAGGTGGTTTTTCTCTCCCTGGGAGCGTTTGCTAATTTGCCGGCGCGCCATGCCATCGCTTGCGCGTGTATCAGTTGGCACAGTTCTAGTTTGGTGTCAAATAAAACCAAATATTGCGCTAGTGTCTCCGCCTGCTCAGACCACGTCTTGGCGCAGACATTGTGTGGTAGTTTCTGCGCTTTAGAAGAAGGTGCACTAAGCACATACCTATCCAAAATCACACACGCCACTTTCGTGTATGTTATGTGATCTATTTCGTCAATAATTTAACTAATGACTACTGTCCTTGAACGTTTTAATCACAAAACTAAATATATGCACATGTATCATGGTGGTTTATTAGATGTGCCATATTTGCGCACTTGGCGAAGGTGCACTTCCCGAACAAGGACATCAGTTTTGACAGTTTCCTCCCATGAGAAGCTTTTTTGTCTGGATTTTCGCCGTTGATTACGAAATTGGCAGTTCACCGAGACAGAGAGCGTACGCTGCTGTTAAAGGGAATGAGACGAGTTGATTTGATTGGCCGTAATTGAAGACAGCCCCCACCACTCCTACTGATAATTTATTCATTCTAATCCAACCCGTTTGAAAACTGCGCCACAGTTGTGCCCGCTTACAGCCGTGCACCTCCGCATGCGCCTTGACCAGGAAACTAAGGACCATAACATCTTTGCACTCGTGTGTCTTTGTTCTATATGTATTTGAGTGTGTGTGTGTGTGTGTGTGTGTGTCCTAATTCCTAGGCTTTGTACACTGCTTCCATCCCTGAGAACATTCCAGTCAACAGAGTGGTGCTGAGGGTCGGAGCCACAGACACTGACGAAGGGGTCAACTCGTGGCTCCAGTATACACTACATGGCTCCGGGGCCAAGGATTTCAGCATAGACCTGGATACCGGTATGCACATAGGAGTGTGTGATATAGAGCATTGGTTTATTACCAATTAACCCCCTCTCACTGACTTTGCACCCCCTATTTATTCTTTTACCTCACTTGCTGCACATTGTCCACTTTCATTTCACGCTTAATTTACACCTTATCTTACACCGTATTCTTATCTAATTGCTGTCATTTGCTACTTATATTTTCTATATTTCACATTTTATATTGTTTTTTTCTTGTGTGTTGTGCCAATAACACCAAAACAATTCCTTGTGTGTGTAAATGTATTTGGCAATAAAGCTGATTTGGATTCTGATATCCCTGTCCTGATTCTAAGTTAGTGTGTAGGTACCATTGATGTACCTTTTATTGATGAGGGATGTACAGTAGCTTACCCGATGTATTGACTTCCTCAGTTTGTGTTGTGAAATTACCCTTGTGGTTTAAACAAATGTTACAAAAACATTGTGGTTTGCCACCCCCTACACCTGAGTGTCTTGCACCCCTCTTAACTCCTCTCCCAGCTCTCATTGATTGACAGGGTTCTCTACACCTCCCCCTACCTTTTGTGCAGATTTTAGTTTCAAACATAATGGGCCCTATTTTAACAATCTAAGCACACGGTCATTTAGGGCTTTTCCACTTTTGCTAGTTTAAATTCAGAACTAACGATTGCAGTGCCAGGCACATGGTTCAAAAGGGTTGTACTTAGTCTGGTGATTATTCATGGGTGTGTTTTGGACGTGTGACATCAGAGTGTCATCTCCCATTCCATTCCCTTTACACATTATTTCCCCTCTATATCTGAATCCACTGCTCTATTTGGGTTGATTCCCTGTTGACAGCTAACAGACTTAACGTCTGCCTCCCTCTTTAGGTGAAGTGAAGACTGCGGTGGAACTGGACCGGGAGACGACCCCAGCGTACCAGCTGGTTGCCCAGGCAACGGACGGTGGCGGCCTGCGGTGCCGTGCTCAGGTGGAGGTGACTTTGACGGACGTGAATGACAACCCACCAGTGTTCACGCTGGCGCATTACACAGCCAGCGTCTCCGAAGACACCGCCACCAAAGCCCTGCTCACGCGCATCCAGGCCATAGACCCCGACGAAGGTAACCAGACCCGCCACTCAGAAGAAACGCCGGCAGATTTATTTGCCTTAGCACTGAAGGTCTTGACTGTGTGTGACTTGTAAAGCTCTCATTAACTGCTCAAGAAGGAGAGTCACTCACAAGAACACCCCCTACTTCACAGATAAACCATTAGCAGGTAACCCTAGCTACACCCGGGTAACTTGCTAGTCCGAATAATGGAAAAAAAAAATGTGTGAATCTCAATGCACATTTGTGAATCTCAATGCACGGAGCCATTTTATATTAGTGTGTGTTTCACCCATGAAAGACGTAAACAGCAATATTTATATATACTGTAAGCACTTGCCACGGCATAAGACCTCTGATTATTAATTTAATTCCAATGCAAATTGTGCGAACCAATTACCGCTCCAAATAAATAATTCTATGTTTTATTTATTAATTCAGCCTTGTAAACAATTTGAGAATGAATAAACTATTCTTGGTAGATAAAATGAAATCATAAACAAGCGGGGCAATCTTTCTAGTCATACTTAATAAAGGACCTGTCAGGGATTGGGTAGCTTGTGACGCAGACACAGGCAGGCAGGCAGTGGGGTTAAGGAGTCTTTAATAAAGGAAACTAAACAAGAAAATACAAAACCAGGATAAAAAGGATAACAAAAAAGGAACCAGGCAATGGAAAAACTACAAAACAAAGAAACTTACAACACAGGTACTCCAAAGTACAGGAAACCGATATATTCAACACCAGCGACACAGACATCGACAAGGAACCAGCACAGACAGGGGAGAACACAGACTAAATACATTGGGAATGATTGAGGAACGGGAAACAGGTGAGGGCGGTGATTGGGAAACGAGAGGAAGGACCATATAAGGAGGCAGGGCGGAGCAAGGGAGGGGCCGGGAAGAAAACTAGGAAACAAGGTAGACACACTAGGGGAACATGGAATAGACAATGGGGAACACAAGAGACAAGACAAAAACAAACAGGCGGGGTCATGACAGGCCCATTAGCGCTTTGAGAATGGCTCACTGAAAAGGAGCGAAGGCTATTAAGAGTAGAGATTAATGATGAAAAATGTATAGCAGAAAGCAAGTAATAGTGGGTAACTGGAGCAGGATTAATTGCAAACTGTATGTGACCTTCTGCCCTAACACACACGCATATGTGCTTTCGTAATGTTGAACCATCTGCCACTCTTACTTAAGAAACTTGCCTAAACTTGCTGTTAAACATAGAATTTTGATAATTTTTCCCCAAAACCATCATAGAAACACACACGGTTTCAACTAAGGTTGTCTTATAAACTAGCCTGGTGGATTTTATAGTAGATTGGGCGGGTTTAAAATTGATATTTTAAATCCATAAATGAATTTTCAAAACAAGCTTACTGTATATGACCATATAATTGAGCCACGCGCTGGCAGCGATTATTGTGCCATGTTAATAATATCGTGCTATTGTGCATCAGATTTTGATCACACCCCAAATGTCTTTTATTTGTCAACGTGGTGTTCACATCTTGTAGAAATGTAACTTAAGTGTCCTAGTAATTATTGCAATCCTCATGATCTATATATTTATTATTTAGATAATTATTGCCCACTCTAGTTTAAATGTCCATACCCGTGAGTGAACCTCGTACCTGCTGTGTCTCTTTCCAGCTGGTCCAAGCCGCAAGGTGGTATACACCCTGGCCGACTCAGCCGGAGGCTCTTTCTCTATTGAAAAGTCCTCAGGCATCGTGGTCCTGGAGCGAGTCCTCGACCGCGAGGTCCAGCCCTCCTACCAGATCACTGTACGCGCTTCTGACCAAGGTTCGCCTCAGCACCTGTCCTCGCTGGTCAACGTAACCATCACCGTGCTGGACATCAACGACAACCCACCGGTGTTCGAGCGGCGCGATCAGCTGGCCACCGTGCCAGAAGACGTAGGCATTGGCACGGAGGTCCTGCGAGTGTACGCTGCCAGCAAGGACATAGGTACCAACGCGGAGATCACCTACAGCATCCGCTCTGGCAATGAGCACGGAAAGTTCCACATCCATCCTCTCACCGGTGAGTTTATTTTTGTCAAAAGTAAAGTAAAAGTAGTAAAAAATGCTTATGTCTGTACATCTACAGTATATCTACAGTATATCTACTCAAGCCATTCATAAACTAACTGATTTCACTAATTGGTTTAACCCATACCCAGTTGAAGAGTTAGTTTAATCGGAACCACCCGGTTTAGTACATGGAGTACATCCGTTTCCATCTCAGAAAGTGTCCCTGATTATTACATATAAAGCTTGAATCTGTTTTTTTATTGATTTGGCTTTTAGAAGTGGAAAACAATAATCATTTCCAAAATAGCAATTGGTATTTGGCCTCTAGGATACAAACCCTTGTGTCAAGATATAATAAATGGTCGGGCTTGCCTTATTACTTTTTTCCTCTACTTTGTTTAGGCTATCTATTTCCCTCCTTGCAAAACATTACCTTCATTTTTCCACAATGTCTTTCTCTGCTCTAGGTGCCATCTTGGTTTCCAAGCCCCTGGACTACGAAACATGCAAAGACTACTTCCTGACGGTGGAGGCACGCGATGGTGGTAGTCCACCCCTCAGCACCGTCACCACGGTCAACGTCAACCTGACGGATGTCAACGACAACGCGCCCATGTTCAGCCGCGACCTCTACACAGCTGTCATCTCGGAGGACGCTGCCATTGGAGAATCTGTTGTCAAGGTAGCATAAGGCCTGCTTTTGTCCCGCTCCGGACCACCCATGAAGTCGCTAGACTTTGTCCTTTGAGAAAAATATTCACTCTTATGATGTAAATATAGAAAAAAACAGGACAGGAATAACTTCCACCAATGCACACAGTAATGAATTTGCCTGTATGATTTAAAAATTTAAATCTCCCATCTCCCAGAAATAAAATTTCTGCTGACAGGTATATATATATCATGTGTTGCCTGCTTTTTTATTTGATTATTTTATTGTTGAATAATTCTATATTTATAAATATGATTGATATTAAGTATTGGAAAGGCAGCGTGTATGTAGGCTTTGTCTGATATGTAAGAATTGAATCTAGTCATTATGCGTGGGCCGTCTCTGTTGGAATATTTCTTTGAAGAACATGTCTGCAGGAACGCATGATCTTATAGCAACCTCTATAGCTTTATTATTTCCAGGTACTGTTATAAAAAAGACACAGTTTAAATTGAAACAAACTTTACTCATTCACACCGTCCGATAACTATAATATGTGTAAATAATCTAATTGAAAAGATAAATCATTTTGAGAATCCTATTTGATGGCAGTCTGTCGACTGGGAGCACGTCGGCCTTTTCTGTGTTTTGGACGTAGCAGATGAATTACTCTGCCAACAAAATAATATGGAGCAGTTTTATCACACCTCGCCTGAAAATGCTTACAGTAATCTCTGCTGTTGCAAATGTCGCTCCAGGAGAGATTTGAGAAATATAGCTTTGTGGGTGTGAACAGGCCTTCAGGTAACGGTGTACTTACCAATTGTTTCGCTTGTAATGTGTCTGTAGACAGTTGCATTGAAAATAAATGTATCCCTCTTTAGTGTTTACCAGCTTGTTTTTGGAAGGGCAGGGCACATCGGACGGCTTTTTCAGATGTTGCATTATCCTAGCACAGGTCCAAACAGGTGTGTAGCCTGTTTACCACCTAATAATCTCTCCTTGTGTTTCCCCTAGTTGACAGCGGAGGACGTGGACAGCCAGATCAACGGGGCAATCCTTTACTCCATCGTCCACGGCGATCGAGACAGCCATTTCTTTGTTGACCCTCTCAGTGGTGTCATCAAGGTTAATAAACAGCTGGACCGAGAGACGGTAAGGACACACACACATACACACATGTTGGGTTACTTTTGGAGGAATAATTCAACAACATAACGCAGCCTATATGTGAATAATATTTCAACTTTATCAAGGCAGGTCTCCATGAGCTTAGGAATAATTTATTAGCCAGACCCCTGGCTGGGATAAATAATTATAAAATAAAAGCTATTCGACATGGTAGCTACAGTGTTGGCCCAAAACCCAGACAATAATAAATGCTTTTCAACACTTACCTGTTAACTGAACTTTTGCTAAACTACTCCACTGTAACACTGTAATAACCACTTGTCCGTGGTACTAGACCGGCATCTCACAGTTGTTCTTGGGGCGCTATAACACAATCGAGGAGTGTACATTTAATGTGCAAGCCCAGCAGTTAGAGAACATTTGAATGTTCATCAGGTGGTCAGAAGCTCACTGACGCGTCTTCCCAGCCGGTTGAAGATCAGCGAGCAGATGGCCAACTATCCCACTTGAACGCTGGAGCAAAACAAGCACTCGCAGGAACGCAGCACTGAGCTTCGCTCACGTGAAGATGATTAATGTCCAGCGTGCGGGGGGGGGTCTGAGGTGTCGCACTGCCCTCCTCTGAACTTCAATCTTCTCTTTTTTTCCTCTTTCCTGCCTTCTCCGGAGCACTTGAAGTGCTCAGATGCGTTCCGATTCCCATCATAAAGAATTCATGAGTGCGGTTGGTGATAGTTTGGCGCGAGTGGATCTGAGCGTGCTCGGAAAGCGAATAGCGAGGCTTGTGGGGATCAAAGCTTTTTGGCTGATGAAAGAGAGTTTGGGCTATCACATCCAGCGCAGCAGTATCCCTCCCCCTCCCAGCCTACGTGCACGCGTGTACGAGTCCCATCTAGAAATGTGGATTTAGGGGTGTTAAATCCGAACGCATATGTTTACGTTATATGTTACACTGTATTTTTATATACGGACACACGCATTTACATTTGCTTTTCCTCATTTAATTTCCATAAAGGTTATCATAAATCTCCTCCCCTCCAAGCAGGTCAGGAGTTGTTTACCACTGTGGCTCATTGTTTTATATCTCTGAGGCAGCGGTGTATTTTTCTTAGTTATTGCATTCCTTGCTGGTGCACTTAGTTAGGCCTTTATTATGAGGCAATATATTGAAGAGCACAAAAACAGCCTGCAGCTAGTTTATCAAAGACTGATTACTGCGTGGGGAGAGTAACATTACACCGCACTGCGCGTGTCTATGTATGTGCCTGCACAGCCTTGGGTTCTCTCAGAACCGCCACATTAACTTTAGAAACAATGCCAATGAACCATCAACCCACTGTGAGTAATCATCTGTGTTCCTGTGCAGGGAGCAGAGGGCAACCCAGCGCCACTTAGGGCCACTACTTTTAACATTCCAACGGCACGTCAAAAGAAAGGCGGAGGGGCAAGTCAGCAATAATACCGGATTAATGCCCATCGCCACCGTTCAATGTGCGGCGGATTTGATTTGCATGGGAATTGCTGCGTTTTGATTTTCTATATCCCATTATGCCAGGCGTGAAATCATAGCAAATGCCTCGATAATGAAGTTACTTACGGGTGAAAGTTTAAAGGTGGACTTAAGGAGGGAGCATTTTTTAATTAGCATTGGGGCAAGTCGCGTCAGAGGAAGGAATTTGAGCACGAGGACAGGATTTAGCCAGAGAATCAGCTATGTGACAAGGTTCTGAATCTGGTATCTTGTCTTAGAGTCTTGCTTCCACAGAAGTCAGCAATGCTGTCAGGCTACTAATAAGCTGTCTGCGACAGCTGTTCTGCTGTTATTTTTATATTTAACTGCAATGTGGGATCAGGCATGTTTAAGTGGGTTGCTGCACAACCACTTTAAACCAAACCGCTTTGGGATTGTAGCACATATAGTCAAGTTACAGTTACAGAACAGCATAGCACAGTCCAACATGACACGGGTATGACATTACTTGCTGTCAAAGGTATTACAATATAAAATATAGTGTCAATAATTAGCATTCATCTATGACTTTCATTAAAGGAATACTTCAACCATAAATTATAATTAGGTCATAAATGACTCACCTCTTACAGCCTGGAATGCTGGTTTGTACTCCCGACCTTTCACAGAGAATGTACAGTAGCTTTGACAGCTTTCTGGATCAGGTTTTTTTTTCCTTTAAATTTTTGTTGAAAAATGTTATAGCTACATTCTTCAAGAAGGGATGGGAGTACATACTTGTGTGTGCTAGAACAGTGGTCTTGGTGTTGGACTCCCAGCCAGAAGGTCGTGGTTTCGAGTCCCAGAGTCGGTCTACCTGTAAGCATCCTTGAGCAAGATGCCTAACCCCTATCTGCTCCATGTAATAGCAGCATGTAATTGTAAGTCTCTTTGGATAAAAGCATCTGCTAAATGACCTAATTGTAAATAATTTGATGTAATATTAATAATCTGATGGAATATTGAATCCAACTGTAATTTATGAAATGGCTTTCCATTAGCAGCTTTCATTATTTGGTATCTAAGTGACATTTTTGGGGGAAATGACACTGAGCGGTGCACAGGTTTTTGATTTGGAACACGTACCACTTACAAAGAGTAGTTAGCTTAGGTGTCACCTACTGTAATTACAATAAATTGGGAACTTTATGTCATTATCTAATCCTGTGTCCTATGTTTCTCTGACCCTTGTAGGTGTCAGGCTACTCGTTGGCAGTAAGAGCACTGGATAGCGGCATTCCAGCCATGTCCTCCACTGTCATGGTCAACATAGATATCTCGGACATCAATGACAACCCGCCTACCTTCTCACCGGCCAATCTCACCACTGTTATACAGGTAAACCCGTATGATTGATGGCTTTAAGGACCAATAACATCAACGTTTTCACACAGATGTGTCGCTTTATCAGTTTAACTATAAACCTGCTTATAGTATAACTGATGTCCTACTGTACATTCTACCAGCAGTGGACCTTCGTTGCTGGAAGTTTGCCCTCAGTCGTAAGAATCGCTCATCCAGTCCTATTGACAAGCATGCCAATGCTTATTGTGACAGCTCTTAACATTTGCCAGTTGGCAGCTTTACAGAAGCAATAAAGGGTTGCGTGTATTTATAAAGGACATCTATAGATTATCTATTAAAAGGGAGGAGATTGTTTATTGATCAGTTTTCTTGTCCAGAGTATCTCAGCTTTACCGGGATGCTAAAGGGCGATTCTCAAACACTCCAGTGTTACCCAACAAAACACACTTTGACAAACACCAAAGCCAAATAACACATACCGTCTCTGTGTCCCTGCCCAGGAGAATAAGCCTATCGGTACCAGCATTCTGCAGCTGTCTGTCATCGACCAAGACTCCTCCCATAATGGCCCGCCCTTCGACTTCCGCATCCTATCAGGAAATGAAGGCGGAGAGTTTGTACTTGAGAGAGACGGGACACTGGTGGCCAATCAGGTCTTTAGGAGGGACTTGGCCACCGAATATGTTATCCAAATCCAGGTGAGAATAGTGATAAAAATAGTATTTCATATAACTTTAAAACAGTGGAGAAAACTCCAAATGTATTATAGTACAATGAGTAAAACTTTTTGCTGACGCTTTTATCCAAAGCAGGTACAATTACATTTTGTTATGTTTTGTTTTTTAATCCTGTGTACATGGCTTAGTGGTTTGGGACATGGACTTACAGCTGAAAGGTCCTGGATTCACAATCACAGACATAGTTCTGGGGGCAGGATTTAGTGGTCTGGGTTCGACTTCTGGTCACAACGGTTCTGTGTTCGAACCCTATAAGCATCCTAGAGCAAGACGCCTGCTCCTTACTACTTGTAAATGTGCACAGTGTAAGCTTGAGCTTTCCAGTTTACTTGTAAACTGACAATAGGCAGAATCATTTTTGTGTCACCTCAATCAGTGCTAAACTAAAGTTTGATATCATTTGTTTATAATATCAAACTTTATCTCCTGATATATAAAGGATTGTCAGACCAGTATGTCGAATATTTTCCTTTGTTGTTATGCTAAACTTGGCAATCAAGACTCAAGATTTATCCCAGTTATGTGATAAATGGGTGCATGTGTAGGAAAAGGCACTGTATTGCATAAGTGAGTCACAAAACAAACTTTTCCGATGAAATCTTAGGTGAGGGACTCAGGGAAGCCTCGACTCTCCTCCTCCACCACCCTAACGGTGCGCGTGATCGAGGAGAGCCTGCACCGGCCCATGGCACTACCCCTCGAGGTCCACATCGTCACCATGGAGGACGAGTTCCCAGGCGGCGTGATTGGTCAGCTCCATGCCACGGACGCTGACCCATACGACGTGCTGACCTTTGGCCACGCCCCGCCCGCCCAGCGCAGCCTCTTCAAGATCAGCCCGCGCGACGGCAAAATCATCGCCCTGGGCGGCCTGGATGCCGGCCGATACTCGCTCAATGCCAGCGTGAGCGACGGCCGATTCGCCGTGCCCGTGCCCGTGGGCGTGCACGTGGAGCAGGCCACGCCCGAGATGCTCCGCGAGGCGGTGACGGTGCGCTTCGAGAGTGCCACGCCACACGACTTTGTGGCCACGCACTTCAAGAGCGTGCTCAAAGTGCTGGAGCAGGCGGCCGCCTCGCACCGCCGCGACGCGCTGCACGTGCTCAGTCTGCAGCCCGTGGGCGGGACGCAACAGCTGGACCTGCTGGTTGCCGTGGAGACGGCGGCGGGAGGCTTCTACAAGGCAGCCTATCTGACCCAGAAGCTGAGCGCCTCCCGGAGGCAGTTGGAGGAGGTGCTGCGCGTGTCGGCCATCTTGGATAAGAACTGCTCGGGGCTGGAGTGTCGTGGCGCGCAGTGCGAGCAGAGCATCACTCTGGACTCCCACAACCTGGCAACCTACAGCACCCCCAGGGTCAGCTTTGTGTCCCCTCGCTTCCACAGGACCACCAGGTGTACCTGCGCAGGTGAGAACACACACACACACACACACACGCACACATGCTCACCTACAGTAAGTACCTATGAACACACACACTCATATTCACACTTCAAGTCACAATGAAACCACACAGGTGTTCTGAGTTAATGCAGCTGATTAGGCCAAATCTGCTGGGCAACTGCTGATGACATGTGTGTCCAATGAAATGCTCTGTAGACCTATAAATCACTACATATTATAAACACTATTAGCTAGTGGAGAAACGTATCAATTCCCTCGACACATCTCGCCATGATTTCCACTTTTAAAAGGAAGTATGACATCAGCAAGCCATGTCATGACCAGCGTCGAAGACGAGGAAAGCAGGGGCGGTCTTAATGCCGCACTCTACCCAGGCATTGTAGCACTCTGCTCAAATTCTCACAGTTTACCCTTTGACCCTGTCGTTGCTTTTACAGCATGACATAACGTTGATCAGCAGTGGGAGAAATCTGATCGAAATGGGAGATGGGAAATGCATTTAATGTTACTCTGAGGACTCAAAACAACACTGAAAAAAATCGTTGAAAAAGGTGTTGTCTAGTTCTCCCGCTCTCTAAATGCACCGCTGTGATGCCGTATCTACTAGATTGCTTATCATGTATAGGACTCCGCTGGTGCGCTGACACTTGTCATGTTTATACAGTTAAGCAACACACTCTTATCCACT
This sequence comes from Percopsis transmontana, assembly GCA_025447815.1. NCBI lineage: Eukaryota > Metazoa > Chordata > Actinopteri > Percopsiformes > Percopsidae > Percopsis > Percopsis transmontana. The sequence goes on along the minus strand of JAOEHI010007638.1, from coordinate 19,114 downwards.
CTAAATGCACCCCCCTCTCTCTTCCTAAAGAAGACTACGGGAATGTAAGTGTTATTAGAGAGCGGGAGTGTGTGAACACCCAGAAGCATTCACAAGTTGTATCCATGTATGTGTCAAAACATCTATTAACATCTGGTAGGCTATTTCACTAAATAGACTCTCTCTCTCTCTCTCTCTCTCTCTCTCTCTCTTTCTCTCTTTCTCTCTCTCTCTCTCTATCTCTCTCTCTCTATCTCTCTCTATCTCCCCCTCCTGGCCAGATGGGAGCTGTCCTCCGGCCTCGGAGCTCTGCGAGGAGCAGCCATGTCCAGGAGACATGCAGTGTGTGGGCACAGGAGGGCCCAGTGGACCTTATGCCTGCCAGTGTCCCCCGGGCAAGCTGGGAGAGTGCGCAGGTGTGTGTCCCCCTGTGATTAGCCAACATAAACTGACCATGTAGTTGTACCTGTGTCCGGGTATTGTGTTTGTATGTGGAATACTGTTTAATTTACTTTAGCAAACAAGTCCTGCCTTCAGTCAAGTGACGACCTATTATTATAATCAGACACATAATAGTGTAACACGCAGTTACACTATTACACTGTTAAAAACCAGCTGATAACACAATAGTGCACATAACAGTACAACTGGTTTCTTTCTCTCTAAAACACATTGTGTAACATCAAGTGCCAGTTGAAACTGTTATTCAAAAGCCATGCTGACACAATAAAAGACATTGTGGTTCGTTGTTGAAAACACAAGGTTATGATTTGAATATTTGTTCTGCAAATTTGGCCGACTCAGCTGGAAAAGTGTAGTCAAAGTTTCAGTGTGTTGTAAAATTATACTCCATTGTCACTGAGAAATTCTGTCTGCACTGCAAACACACAGTCTGCCTGGTTTTGTGGTCGCGTATATTGGTGAACAGAACTGACTGAGCAGGACAAATGGGAGCATTTACTGACAGAAGACACATACAGTGCATAGTATAATTGATTGTTGTAATTGATATTTTTTAAATTATTTGCTCAATACATTTTAAATTAATCACATGCTTCTTTTGGCCATCAGTTAATTACCAATTTTCAGTAGCCAATAGTAATGTCATCTCAAGTTCAATCCCCTTGAACTTCCCCTGAGCAAGGCAGTTAACCCATGTCTGTTCTAAAGTGAAAGATAATTTCCTGATTTGTAATTATCATATATCATATTTTATACAGTATATGAAAATGTGCCTATGGTGCAACACGTCTACATTGTTGCACTTGCAGACCACATGTACGGTACCAGTCAAAAGTTTGGACACACTTTCCCATTGACTGGTACTGTATATTGTAGGCAATGGACTTCTCTAAATGTGTGTGCGTGTGTGTGTGCAGGGCACACGTCCCTGAGTTTCTCCGGGAACAGCTACATTAAGTACAAGGTGTCTGATGGGGCCAAGATGGGAGATCTGAAGCTGGGCCTGAGAATCAGGACTCTACAGAGCAGAGGAATTATCATGTACACACACGCTGAGCCTTGTGCTGTGCTGAAGGTACACGCACACACCAGAGTCTTCACACACTCGATACAGTCCACACAAACAACACACACACAGTAACTGAGCACCTAGGAGGATGCTGTCATGGAAACTGTGCACTTAACTAGCTTTTATGTCTTTTAACTGTCGATGCTAGTGCATTTTTGTGTTAGTCCTTCGGTTGTGGTGCGCCATACTAGCTGAGTCACTCAACTTTGTGGTATCGGTCGCACACGTTATTGATTTAGGTCCCTTTTTATCATCACAGAGATGTTTTAATTCAATCTGCCACAGATTCTGGATTTTCATTATCAATACCTATTCCAAGCGGCATTAGCATCTCAGCCCTTTGCCATAATTTCAGACAAAAAATTTGAAAACCTAATCACTGTTGCTCTGTTCTAGAAATTTGTCAACCACTGAATGAATTCTGGAGAAAGGCAAAATATCAATTAGAATGCCTTTCCGTACGTAACATGTCAGTATTCATTAGTGTGCGGAAAGTTGTTGTACATAGATCAATGTCTAATACATGAATTAGCATCGTCACAAGACAAATTTAAGCATTAATTTACCTGCACCTTCAATTCCTGTTAGTATTCTTCACCGATGCAAACAATACATACTGTACATACACTCAATGGCCACTCTTTAAGATACACACCTAACTTGTTCATGAATGCAAATATCTAATCAGCCAATCACGTGGCAGCAACAGACATGGTCATTAGTTTTGTTGTTCAGACCAAACATCAGCATTGGAAAGAAATGTGATGTGAGGGACTTGGACCGTGAGATAATTTTTTGGTACCAGGCGTGGTGGTTTGGATATCTGCTGATCTCCTGGGATTCTCATGCACAATTTTTACAGTTCACAGAGAATGTTATGTATGTGTATAGGATATTTATTTATATTAAGCATGTACAGTAGTATAGGATTATTTAAATGTAATATTGTTATTAGGGTTCAAACCGCGAAGCGGTAGAACCCTTCTATGTTTGTCTGTTTTAGTTATCAGGGTTCAAACCGCGAAGCGGTAGAACCCTTCTATGTCTGTTTTAGTGGTGGCGCTGTAAATAAGGCTTCAAAATGCAAACTTTGAAAGGCCACGCCCCTCACACCGTAAGGCCAATTGACTTCTCACACAGATGCAGCTCAATGTGCTCTACAAAAAAGCCTCAAGGACCATTAAGGTCCGCCTACAAAATCTTTCCGCCATTTAGAATTTTTTCTTCATAAGTAATTGAACCACGCCCTGAAAGTCTCATTCAAATTGAACACCAGGGGGCGCTATAAATGCAAACAAACTGCAGGTGATATAGCGCAAATCAGGCCATAAATGACTAAATGTTTGTCCAATCAAAACGAAACTTCCAGGAAATGTCTACATAATGACCTCACACATACACTGCAAGTCTCATTCAAATTGACCACTAGGGGGCGCTTTAAATGCATAATAACTGACACAAATCAAGCTATAGATCAGAAAATGTTAGTCCAATAGTTACAAAACTTGCAGGATATGTTTTATAACAATGTTGAACCACATGTGTGAAATTGCTATGATGTCGCTGTTGAGAAAAAAGGTTTAAACCCGCAAATCGCCGCTTGCGGCTATATTTATCATTATTATTACTACTAACATTATTGTTATGATGTGTGTATCTAGCTTGAAGAGGGCAAGCTGTGGTTCCAGTTGGACTGCAGGGGCCCGGGCTCTGGGGCCAGCGATGGCCCGGGGACCCTGGGCATCTCAGGGCGGCCCATTAATGATGGCAACTGGCACACAGTGGCACTGGAGCTGAACCGCAACTACACCAGCCTGGCGCTGGACGACAGCTATGTGGAGAGACGGCGCGGCCTGCCGGCCCCTCAGCCCCTCGGCACGGACGGGGCCATCTACTTTGGAGCCCAGGTGTGTGTGTGTGTGTATGTGTGTGTGTGTGTGTGTGTGTGTTGTCATATACACCAGTGCAGTAGTTAATAAGGTCGTGATCATGTTTGTTTTCACACCTTTAAAGCATATGTGTGCAGCGCCTTCCATGACCGTGTGTGATCTGTGGTTGCCAACAGTGTGTTTTTGTACTTGCTACATAGTGAGGACTGGAACACGTTTTTTACCTACAGAGTGAGGACATTTTGGCCTGTCCTCACAACTTCAAAGGGCTGTTTGAAGGTTAATACTTGGTTTTAAGGGTTAGGTTAAAATGAGGTTAGGGTGAGGGTAAGGGTTAGGGTTGGGCATTTAGTTGTGATGGTTAAGGTTAGGGTAAGGGGTTAGGGAATGCAGTATGTCAATGATGGTCCTCACAAAAATAGAAGTACAAACAAATGTGTGTGTGTGTGTGTGTGTACACGCATGCCTATGAACAACAATCCATGCCTTCTAACATTTAGTGTACTTAAGACATAAAGCTGAATGTTTATATTTCACACAATGTAAATCAAGTGTTTTTTATTAAAGGTATACTCCCTGAACCCCCAGAACCCCAAATTTGTACCCCAGCTTACGGGTTTATGTTTTGAATCACAAATGTCCACAAACGTGTTGGTGGCTATAAGGTTCAAAAGGATTTGAGCCTAGGATGGTTGTAGGAGGAGGAGTAGAGAGTCCCAGAGGAGTCAGACCATGCGTTCTGACATGAGTTTTAAACCAAAACAGCTTTTTGTAAAGCTGGTTACAAAAAGGACAATTTCAGAAATCAAGGATTATACCTGTAACCAGTCTGAGTAAATAAATGACATCACTTGAAATTCATAATATACTGTATATATTTAATAATGTAAGAAAACAGTAACAATTGAGTAGATAGGTTCCAGACCGAGTTTCACAAATGCGCACCTTTCAACATCCTTGTTTTTCACCTTACAACCCCTTCGCTACTCCTTCCCCCCTCCCACCTTCTCAGGTTCAGCCCCCAAACTCACGCAGCCTGACTGACTCGAAGAAAGGCCCGCGGGTTTTGGACGGCTTCCAGGGTTGCCTCGACTCCGTGACACTCAACGACAACGAGCTGCCGCTGCAGAACAAGCGCTCGCACTACGCAGAGGTGGTGGGCCTCACCGAGCTCAAGCTGGGCTGCGTCCTCTACCCGGACGCCTGCCTCAAACAGCCCTGCCTCAACGGCGCTACCTGCACCAGCCTGCCATCTGGTGGTGAGTAGAAGGATAGCATGTGCTGGTGAAAGAATCAGTACAAGCTTGCTTTTGATGTTTGTGATGTATTACTACATCAAGTTTACACACATAGGTCAAATATGACTCATGTATGCAAGTGTGATTTTAAAAAATAAAATAAAGACATACTATAATAATTATTTTTCTAAAATAATAATTTTAGCAGTGATTTGGTCCAAATCATAATACATTTAATATTTTCAATATGTTTATTTGTCACTTTGTCACACATAACATACACACTGATCAACATCACTGATAACTGATAACACTGATTTTGAAACGTGTGAATGTGAATGAATAAAATAAAATATAACTGATCAAAATCACATGGGTACAGCACAAATTGTCGTCTCAGTGCTTACCTCAAAAATGTCCCAAATGACATTTGTTCCTTGACTTTTCTGCTCCTTGACTCCTTGCACCTCTTCCTCTTCACTTGGCCCTCCTGTCTGATGTCCTCCTGTAGCTGTGTGGGGCTGTGTTTTGATTTTTTTATCCCATATCTTCCTGTTGCCTCTGTAACTTGCTTTTGGACCAACAAAACTATTATTATAGTATGTCGTTAAATCACACTAACATACATCGGTAATTTTTAACCCATTTGTGTAAACTTGTAGTAATACAAAAACAATTTTATTCATAAAGTAAGAGGAAAAATGAGAATAATCAAAAACAAGCTATTTAATTAATATTAAATGAGGAAAAAATTGATTTCAAAAGATATAGCAAAGAAACACAGAGTTTGCATAGCTTGTGCATCAAAGGCTTTTAAGGGCTAAAATTGGAAAGCAGAGATTTATTTTTCAGTCTATTCATGGTCAACTACCGTCATTCAGCACTGGGCAATTTGAAGAAGTAAAGTTTTTCACTGTCCTCTGCTGGTTTTCAAGCCAATCTTTCGAGCTCTCTTGTTTCAGAGATACAGGCTTTGTAGGGTGGAAAAAAACGTTGCCCTTAGAGAGGCAATTTGTGCTGCAGCACAAGTCACATGAAAGAGCATAGTGCGAACACAAAGAAGCCCTCTTTAATAAGACTGAAGTGTCGGCCAAAGCAGTGTAAAGGTAGCAGGGTTGCAGAGAATAAAGATACGCTTTTATTGTAATGCTGCAGACTTTAATAGACAATGTCAGATTCACATTGGTCATAGAACAATATATATGCTTGGCAATAGCCCCCCAATCATTCAACCCGGGTTATGTTTTTCCTTGCATTTCTGCATTTCTGAGTGTATTCTGCTTGCACAGGGTTTCTAGTCTTAGCTCATGAGCTTTAATTTTTTCTCTTTAATCTTGTGTGCCCCTTGGTATTGCCTTGCATTGCCTTCCTCTCTGTAGGAGGGATTACAGCAGAACACTTTAAAGGCTTCAGAAGATCCAGCCATCCATTATTTTAACCCGCTTACTGCTACTCAGGGTCACAGAGGGTTAGGGCATATCCCAGATGACTTTGGGGCATGTGGCAAGGGTCGCTAAACCATTCTGGTTCTCCTGTTAGCTTGTAGTCTCAATCTTAAAGCTACCATCTCATTTTCTAATATATAAATGAAATGTATTTTGTTGCTTGATGTAACATAGTAATGCTTTAGCCTTGTTCCTAGGTGTGAGATACCCACAGCTAGTCGTTTTCATCTCCCATTGGTCCACATGAGACAGTCTGGTTTTAAACCAATCACTTACATTTACATTTACAGCAGACGCTTTTATCCAAAGCGACTTACAATTACATTGTTCTATTACATGGAGCAGATAGGGGTTAGGCATCCTGCTCAAGGATGCTTACAGGTAAGCCGACTCTGGGGCTCGAACCCACAACCTTCCGGCTGGGAGTCCAACACCTAGACCACTAGACTATCCTGCCCACTTACTACTGACTTACTGCAGATCGCACCTACATGCGATGAACTACAAAGTTCATGACTGTAGCTTCAACTTTAGAACCTGATGGTTCGAGGTGACTGTACCGCCTAGGATAGATCCTCTGAGAGAAATAATGTTGAAACAACACACACCCTCAGATCTCTATCTCAACTCTTTCTCCATCTCATTTTGTGTGTCTGTGTGTGTGTGCACTGCCAGCGAACATAACTCATTCTGTGACGTGATGAACTGTGCCCCGATTAAAAAAGATTGATAGTATCCTTAACTTCAAGGTCCACGGACAGATAAAGATTTTGATCAGTATCAGCTAGAGTGCCCTGGGGCTGGCTGGCACCAAAGTGGTTCCTGTAGAGGAGGTTTAGGTAAATCTGTAATGAATTGCCAATGAAAGGATAATTACACTGCTAAGCTTGCACAGCTAGCCTTCTCTTTCTGTCAGTGTTGTTCGAAAGGCATCTTGTATCTCGTATCTATTTTTGCTCCTCTGTCTCTCTCCATCCCTCATAGGGTTCCTAGCATGGTAATGCCATCCTGATCTTGCAAGCTCCACCATTTGTTCGGCTCTACACATCAGTCTGGAAACTCTCCATTCATTGATGGGGAAGTCACTCTCTGAGCTGGTCTCAAACAGTTGTGAATGGAGAGTTCCTAGACGCAGAGCGAGACAAATCTTGTTGTGAAATCATAGTCCCACAGGTTGTGGAATTTAGAAGTGTAATTATGGCCACAAATTGAGGAGTGCCCATTTAAATTGTGTTTATAATAATTATTATAACTCTAGTCACCATGTCAGAAAGAAATGTCAAGGACTTTAATGAACCAAGGAGCGTTATATAGCTTGGATTGCATGTGTAGATAACAAAAACCAACATTTTAAGTTATCGGCTACTAGAATTGAATAGACTTATGTTTAATATGGACATTTTTTTGATGATGGAAGTTAACGAAAAGTCCCAGAATTTTGCTATCCAGTTAAAATTGGAACCCTGATCTTTAATGATTTATTTTTTGTTTTTACCTTTAGGAGACCCTTGACATTAAATAAATTTTATTTTTCCAACCCCTGGCATTATACTGAAGTGTATAGGCAGACAACGGTAAATGTCATCACTATGGGTTACAACACCAAGCACTTAACACGATGACTCAACACAGCACGTCTGCAAATTAGTGGAGCACCCCCCTGCCTAACACTTATTCTGAATGCACACACACACACATGCAGTACAAACCCTAAACAATGCACACTATGCACTGAAAAAGGCAATGCATCCTGGGAGTTGTCACTGCCTGTTGTTGTCGTTTCCTGTGATGTGAACCACTGTGTAAAGGTCACTAGTTGTATTTGTGTGTGTGTGTGTGTGTGACTGAATTACAAATATAGATGTTTTTTAGTTGTTTTTTCTGTTCGAACATTTTAAGTAGTGTTCCTATGCATGTATGTGTCTGCACGTGTATAAATGCCTTTGTATCAGTGCAATTACCGTGTGTCTATATCTGCGTGTGTGTGATGTATGGTTATTTGTGTGTGAAAGTGATTTCCCAGAGGTGTGTTTTTTTTTGTATAGGCTGGCAGACACTTGTCATGGTCCTGCCAAGTCTTCCTGGCACCACTGCACACAATGTGTAGATCACACACACACACACACACACACAGAAATGCACACATAATTCAAAAAAAATTCCCTTTGCAGCAATGGAAGGCAGCTGTGTGTGTGTGTGGGGGGGGAGGGTGTATTTATTCAGAATTCTTAATAATCTCCCTTTTCTCTCTCTCTCTCTCTCTCTCTCTCTCTCTCTCTCTCTCTCTCTCTCTCTCTCTCTCTCTATGCCTTTTACTGCATGCTTGATATTTCTCTCTACTCCCACACTCATTCCCCCATCCTTATCTACATTAGGTTTTGCATGTAGTTGCGACCCCCAATACACTGGGGGGCGCTGTGAGACAGAGATAACAGCCTGTGTTCCCAACCCCTGTCACAACGGCGGCGTGTGCAAGCCCATTGGCAACGCCTTCCTCTGCAGCTGTCGAAGGGGCTTCAAGGGGCTCGCGTGAGTTGACACACTCCTTCCCACCTCAGAATAAGTGATTTATTTTAATGCAATGGTTCCTTGACTCCTAATTAGCCAGTAACAAATATCAATGGCCATGTTTAACCTTTCCAGGGCATTGCTATACACATTCACTTAGCATATTTGCATTTTAATATATAAGAACTTAAACTGAATCAATCACCAACATTTCCTGAGATCCAAATATAGTTTTAAACACACTTTAAAAGTTAAGGGGTTAAGGTTAAAATTGCTAGAAAAATATATAGGGTTGTTTTTCTTTTCTTTTTTGGTTGCTTGTTTTTTACTGCCTTATGTTACATTAATATTATATATACATAGTGCATGATGCTTCTTAATAGGTAATGTTTTCTGCTGTTGTAGACTTATGCTGAATAAGTCAATTTAGTATACATAAATAAAATTCAATTAATTTAAGTTCAAAATATAAAAAAATAATATGCTGGTTTAATTATATTTAATATCACAGGTCCAGAGAAATTTAATGTACAAGTTCAGTTCTGCTTTGAGGAGTTTTCCTAGCTAATTGACATTTTTTAAGGCCATGGTTCTAAATATGAAATACTAACAAATACAAATAACTAAACTAATTAACATTGATATGTGTATCATCTCAAACATTGCATTTATCAAAATGATATATGGTGATATATGGTGCAGTCACAAAATAATTTTGTGACTGCACTAGCAGCTATTAGCCACACGGTGGAGACAATACACCATAGTTTACCCTCAAAATCAGCTATAAGTGCTTCCCTTCTCTACAGTCTAAATTTGCTTACAGTTGTGACATAAAAGAAGAGGAAAAACAACATTAAGTTGCCCATGCTTGGTAATGCATGTGCTGCAGGCAGGTCAGAAAAGCACAATCTGGAAGGATCTTAATCCTGTAAAAGCACATGCACACACAAACATCCACACGCACAGTTAAGCAGGCAGCTTGCCTTCTGTCAGTTAGATTACAGATCCTATGTCATAAAAGGGCTATTTTCAGTGCTATTATTCATCTTGAAACACAGAAACTTGCCAGACAGAAAAATACAAAATTCTGCACTAGCTCATTGTTTGTTTGACGCACAACTATAAATGTAGGGGGATGGGTAGAGAGTGGTGAGTCTAGGAGCATTGTAGGGGGAGAAGTAGAGAGGAGTGCACCTTCAATAAATAACCAATAAAATAAATATGTTATTTATAATTATTCTTCCAAATAAGAAACGGAATGGTATTCTATACAGTTCCAAAAAGAGCCAAAAATCATCATAAAATCACTCCATATAGCTTCTGTGTTATGAAGTAAAAAGATTGAGATATGATATACTGAGAGTCCAAACTACAGTATATCACCATTAATATTTAAATTCAGTTTTTCAGATTAAGTTTTCCTTCAGAAAGTTACACCTTTATGGCCTTAAATATTAGAAGCATAGCTCACATCACGAATGCAGTGAAATATAGAGCTGCATCTGGATTACATCATTATACAGTACTTAAACTCGAAATGTATGCTCTGTTGGGTGCAAGAAATTAAACTTTCAGAAGTTTGGCCATTCAGATCAAGTCAACTGAAGTTTAATTAAATATACATTATTCACAGTTACAGTCTCAAAAGGCTTTTCCATTTCTAACTGGTAATATTCGACACCCCTAAACTTAAAAAAAACAATCAAATAAAGAAGAAACCATAGGAAGGACTATTGGTCAGTGGTGCTAAGTGGAAAATGTAATGTTACATCAACATAATATTGCATTACAAGACGTCCTAAACTAGTGGTTATTATTTATTATTATTATTATTATTGGCTTATTCTTTTGAAAACCAAGTACGCCTTTACCAGACTATAAGACAGACATGATCAGCATTGCCTCCAATACATTTACATTTACAGCATTTAGCAGACGCTTTTATCCAAAGCAAACAACATTCTCCTAGAATAAGGACAGCATCATGTCATCAGGTTACTTTACTTATGCATTAATCCAAAATTATCATTCACTCCGCAAAACGGTCAATTATTGCTAGCAGCCTAAATTCCGGCAAAGTGCTTAATATACAGCAGCCAATCAGAGTCAATGTCGTTTAAATAAAAACTCCCACAGGAAACGTTTTCTTAAAGAGGGTCTTAAAAACAGAACAAATAATGGATTAGGATGTATTTTTCTTTTTGCTATAAACTTCCCAAACATGTTTAAAGGACACAGAGGGGTACTCAAGCGAATGTGGGACTCTTAAGTAACCCCCTGTAGCAGGTCCATGTGCCCCTAGGGACCCTAAAAACCCTAAACCACCCCTCCTCCCCGCTCCAGGTGCGAGGAGGACATTAACGAGTGTGACCGCGGCAACCCGGAGGGGGAGTGCGAGAACGGCGGCGCGTGCGTGAACACGCACGGCTCCCACTACTGCAACTGCACGGCGGGCTTCGTGGGACAGCGCTGCGGCCTGCGGCCCGTGGTGGTGCCCGACATGCAGGCGGGCCACACCGTGGTGGGCAAAGAGGAGCTGATCGGCATCGCCGTGGTGCTCTTCGTCATCGTCGCCCTCATCGTCCTCTTCATAGCCTTCCGCAAGAAGGTGTTCCAGAAGAACTACGCGCGCAACAACCTGTCGCTGGTGCAGGACCCGGCCACGGCCGCGCTCCTCAACAAGGCCAACGGCGTCCAGTTCAAGACCCTGCGCTGCACACCGGGGGACCCGCTCAACCTGTACTCCGAGGCCGGGCTGGGGCCCGCGGTGATGGGGGGCTCGCCGCTGATAGGACCCCCCCAGGTGCCTGTGAGGCCCATGGCGTACACGCCCTGCTTCCAGGGCGACCCGCGCTCCACGCTGGAGAAGATGGCGGACGGGCGGGGGGCGGAGCACACGGAGATGAGCACCTTCCACCCGGAGTCGCCGCGCATCCTGTCCGGCACCACGCGCAGGGGGGTGGTGGTCTGCAGCGTGGCCCCCAACCTGCCCCCGGTGTCGCCCTGCCGCTCGGACTGTGACTCCATACGCAAGAGTCCCTGGGACAGCGACGAGGGTGAGTGTGTGTTTCTGAGCACGAGGCCTCATGGTCGCCTGTTGACACCAACATGATGTTCCATTTCTTGAATTGGTGCTAAATTGTAGGCTATTTATTTGTAAATCAAAAGTAGCAAGGATCCCTACACATACACATGCACTTAAAAAGAAATGAAACAGACAATAATGTTGGGACAATACAGTTGATCCTAACCAACATAAAATGAGGCATCAAAGCAAAACCACATTTCCTGTCAATGAGCGTGTCTTGTTGTAACTTGATCTTTGTCAGGTGTCTCTGCTGTCTAAAGGACACTAAGAAAAGGACACTAAGAAACCCATTTATTTACAGCTGCTCACTGTCCTCAGTCACATTCGAAGGTTGAAATGTGCTCTATAAACTACTCTCACTCTGAATACGCTCAACTTCCTGGTGTTTCTAGCATCAATAAATGATTTCAGAAGTATTTGAAAACCTCCCTTAATGGAGAGGGTGTTTCCATAGTGTATACTTTCATAAACTGTGAGCAGAAATAATGTTTGCCATGAAATCCCTCAAAAGAACCTACTTTCAGTACCTTGATTGAAGTAGGCACACACACACACACACACACATACACACACATTAATAGTAGATAGAGAAAGCATCACTCCCAGTGTATCAAAACCTACATCGTAATTAGACGGCTGTGGGTTTGATCCCTGACATCCCCAACCTACTGTACCTGTAAGGATTTTTGAGCTTAGCAGACAATTTGGTTGATGACCTGTAGTCTGTAGTATTTACTTAACATTGTAGCTGTCTGTGTATGTGTATCTCTAGTACACTGTGCCAGATTTTTTGTGAAAACACAGCAGGCCCTAATAGTACAATAGAAAGCCCCATAAGTGTGTCAAGCACGATCTTCTCTGCACACAGTGATGCAAACAAAGATGTGATTATCTTCTATAATATAGAAGATTATCAACATCTTTCTTCTGAGCAAATAGATTCTATATGCTCAGAATGTTGTTTGTGTTTTTTTGTGTGTAGTCATTTATTTTTATTTTTTAATTTATTATTTTTCTCAGGTTGAGTTTGGGCAGAGCTATGTAATTTATTAATTTTTCTTAGGTTGGCAAACTGCATATATTAATATGCAGTTTGGGCATATTAATGGACATTAAAAATGGATTAGTCAAGTAATCGAAATGGAAACAGATGTATACTGTTCTATATACCAATTAGGTCATTTAGCAGATGCTTTTATCCGTATACCAGAACCATTTTGGTCCTGAAAGAGCCCTGACCTCTTGACCTTTCCTGCAGGTAAGATGGTAGACATGGCAGAAGAGGTTACCTGCTTTTCCGGGAGCAACAAGGGCAGCAACTCAGAGGTCCAGTCACTGAACTCCTTCCAATCCGACTCCTGCGATGACAACGGTAAACCGACCCTCCTATGCCGAAACCAAATTCTGCATTAAGCAACTGATAGAATTGCACTGCTTGCGTTATTCCTTTCAGGTTAAACTACATTTTCAAAATCATCTTTTTTACATGGCCTGCTGCTAATATGATTCCTGGATGTTATTTATGTTTTAAATTATGTTCATGATTGTTGCTGTCTTTCTGATTTTATTTGAAAGCATTTATTATTATTTCTCAGTAACATTGTTACCATTGGAATATTATGGTTGGCTCGTATGTCGCAGTGTTTTGTGGTTGTGGCTTCTTGTATGGCTGGAGTTGTGTTCTGTGTTGTGAAAGTTGAAGTTAATGTTTTATTCGTTTCTCACTTGATGGTTTTTTTTTTGTTTGTTTTAGTTAGTTTAATTAATGATTCGTTACTGTATTATTGTTTTTTTATTATAAGTACATAATTGATGGAATTATGTAATAACAGTTAGCCTCTGCCACATTTTTCTCATCACCATTCTGTTGTTTCACTGGCTCAAGTGTGATTGGTGTCACCATTTATTTTTTGCTATCTTAAAAACCACATTATCCATAACAACAATAATTACTTTAAAGTGTAAGCTTTTATTTATGTAAGGCATCTTTCCAATAGTGTGTCATTCAACCTACTAGTGCTGTGCAAAATGTCAACTCTGTATTGGCTAGAATATATAGTTTAAAATTGTGAGTTCAAAGATTTCCAAACGCCCAATATGATCATTTTACATTCCACAAAAAAGAATCTGTATACCAAAAACAGTTCTTTTATGCACATTTTATGAATTAAAAAAACGAATTAAAAAAAGGATTCATTTAAAATCGTGCAACCCCTTGGCGAGTTCTGACTTTGAGAAGCACTGCTCCAACATACAGCAGCATCAATAAACAGGAATAGCGACAGTAAGCAGTGTCATTGGCAGCTGGGGAAAGCCTTGACCAGCGTCGCAGTGGGGCATTTTATTTTCTGCTTACGGTGTTTCAAAACTTGTCTCCTCCTTTTTTCCCCCCCTACAAGCCTCCATAGTGACCGTCATTCGACTGGTCAATGATGCAGTCGACACAATCGAAAATGAAGGTACCATGTCTCATCCACCTTTCCCTCCCTCTCTCTCTCTCTCATCTCTCTGTCTCTCTTATCCCCGTTGTCTCTTGCCCTTCACTTTGCGTTGACCAGTGTTGTCATTTCAGATGGCACAATGGCTATCTTATCCAGTGAGTCATCGCTCTCATGGGTTCTTAGTCACACAGCCATAAAGACACCACATGAACACAATGTTTCAGTATAGCATCCTAAATATTACACTCAGTCTTATATGTCAGATTTTTGTAGATACCAAACACTGTTACACATTTACACAGTTGCTAGCTACAGTACTACCTGACATACACAAACACTACATTACAGGCTTAGATATAGATATGTGTGTGTTAGTTAGAAACATAAATAGATTAGACGCATTCCAAATACCACATGTTCTGGCTTCAAGTTACATTCTCCATCTGTCTGGCTTCACTCCAGGAAACAGAAACATGGCCCGACACATTCATGCACGAGAGCACACACACACATAGCCACCCAGTGTATCCTAAAGCTCTCTCTCTCTCTCTGTTTGTGTTGCTCTTGATTCGCCTGACAGTGTCAGTCATGGACCAAGGTCAGACCTACAACAGAGGTGATTCTCATCCTTTCCTCTAGTTTTACCTTACAATCCTGTCTCCCCTTTCCCACCATTTTCGTCCCTGTCATTTATCTTTTCCCCGTCCGTACCTCAGGCTCCGTAAATCTCTCTCTGTCTCATTGGCCAATCCCCTTCACTAACCCCATCACCGCCACCCCGCTTCCTGACTCAGAGCTCAATCCCTGTGTGTGTGTGTGTTTGTGTGATTTGATACTCGAACCCTTGTCGACTTGGCCCCTTGTGTTGTGCTGACTCAATGGGCAAGGCTAGGCGGAAGAGCCATCGAGTCACCGCTGCATTCTCACCCATGTCTCTCCTCATCTCCTCCTATTTCACCTCTCTTTTGGCTTCGACCAATTGTATCTTTCCTGCTGCCTGCGCTACATGTGTCGTGGTCGAACGCCCCACCTCACCAGCGCTATGCGACTCCTTCATTTTGCTTCATAGGTTTCTGTTTCGTTGATTTTCCCAACTCCAGTGAACTGATGAATATGTGACATCTTGTTGTGACACCTCAGTAGAGGAGCTGTTGACCTCCTCAGAGCATCAATTGTATTTCTGTTTTCCATGCATGAATGTCTTTTTTGATCACTCACGTGTTTTTATTTATATATTTATTTTTTGCATTTGTTGAAAATAATTTAGCTGCTTATTTGAACACGAGTTACGAGATGTTTGAGCGACGTTGCCTGGCACAACCTTGGCATGCTGTGACCCCATGACACGCATGTAGTACACAACAACCCGAAGCTAACAAATTCTCCTTATAGGTTATTGCCTTGTCATGTGTGTTGACCATGTTTTCCCCAGCATGTTGTATGACGTATGTTCGCTGTGACCTACAGGTTTATCTGATGGATGGCTCTGAACTGTGGCATGTAAGACAGGCCATTCTACACGTCTACACCGTGATGGGACTGTTGTTGACCTCGGGTCCTGAGTGTAAAAGAGTGTTAGCGTGCTGTGCTTCAGGCTAACTCTCTCTCGTCCTGCCTCCCTGTCCAGCATACCATTGGGACACGTCCGACTGGATGCCCAGCACCCGGTTACCTGACATCGAGGAGGTGCCAGGCTTCGAGGCGAGTCCCGGGGCAGATGTGTCCAGCTCCGCCCCTCGCCTGGGTGGTGGCACCCGGGAGCTGGAGTCAGACTACTACCTGGGTGGCTACGACATCGACAGCGACTACCCCCCACCACACGAGGAAGAGTTTATGAGCCAGGACCAGCTGCCCCCACCCCTGCCCATGGGCGAGGACTACCCAGAGCACTACCACACGCAGCCCACCTCCAGGGAGAGCACCCTCAGTGGAAGTGGAAGCATGGGGCGCCAGCCCTCCCGGCCAGACTTCCACCCCAGCCAGTATTTGCCCCCACACCAGTTGCCCCTGGGGGAGGCGGGGCCCGGCTCGACCCCAGGGGAGGAGTTCAGCACTTTTGTGGGCCTGGTAACGCCAGGCAGCGGAGACATTGATGATAATATGTCGCTGAACATGCGGTTATCCGTGGGTGCGTCTTCAGCCTCGGACGTTTCGGCCCCATGCGGGTTTGACGACTCAGAGCCGGGCAACAGTGACTTTGATAGTATGGACGAACTCCGTCGGGGCGTCACGATTATCATTGACTCACAGCAACAGACTGAAGTCTAACTAGCTCCAAAACAAAAGAAGCTATCAGCAACTCCAGGGACATGCTAGCGTTTTGGACCAGGAGGAGAAGGAAAGCAGATGAGCTGCAGACCAAACGTCCCCAGAGTTCCACTGGAGGTGCGTGAACAGTAAAGGTCATTGCTCGGAGAGGAATGCTTAGTTTCAAAGGTCACCACTGCTAGAGGCAGCAAGAGCGTAGCAGCCTTTTAAACACAGACTATTAGAACCACATTAGTATTAAACCACTTCACACTGCTGGCCCTCCAACTAGAAAAACACCACAAACAACAGGCTCTTTTCTGAATGCTAGCTTAGCATTCGCCTAGCAGGCTTCCTCTCACAAAGACACCACTTAGTATGTTGAAATACACAAAAGTAATCTAGCATAATAATGATAATATTATTATTATGCTAGATAATGCCAGTAAACTGGGTATGGTATTTGTGCTATGGTACTCTGGTTAGTCTAATCAGTTTGAGTTCACGATCGAAGTAAGCATAGATTTAGACACATGTTGACAAAGCTATCTTTTGAATTATTGGAGCATATATTCACCCTAACCATATGTTTACACCTACCAAATTGGAAAACAATATAAACTAGTTTATCAACTAGAGTTTTAAAGGAACTACTGCATTAATCATTAATTAATAAGAGTATTATACACATGTAAACATACTAATTATTGGTGGAGTGGACATGCCAAGAAAGTGTGTAAATAATCAGTTTGAGAATGTGATTAAGACTGACAGGCCAAAATAAATGGTTATAATGTAGGCGGAGAAACAAAGAAAAGAAAGAATGAAGAATGTTTAGGGGAAAGGGAAATCACAATCAGGTGTTAGAAGGCAGGGCAGGCTCATAAAGCTCCACAAAGCTCCTGTTTTCCTCTCCTCCACAGAGGTCTGTCGGACCACATATTCCATGAATAAGACAAGAATTCCCTTGTTCATTTGTTTTTTCTCTTGGGATTTGTAAAGTGCACACTGCGCCTAGCTTGTACAGACTTTGTAAAATAGTATGGCCGTAGTGATGCGAAAGCTGAAAACGAAATGACTCTGTCCACATTTAAAGAATGCCTTTTTCTTTGATGTGGAATGTGCTCGTCCCGTTCACAACACCCAGGCCTTGCCAAATAGCCATGAGATTTCAGCCATCCTGTCTTATCTAGTAGACAACAGACCACAGGCCCGCCAATGTTCTTCATTCTGTGCAAAGTTTTGCTTTGTTTTTTTTCTTGCACTAGTCTTTTGATTTTGGTTTTTCTTATTTTTTTTTAAATAAAATGTGCCATATTATTGAAATCCTGTAGGCCTACAGTATGTGGAGACACAGTTTTCTACACTATTTTAATATACATGCAGCCATCATACTGTAGAATCCAGAACATTCTTTCATGTATTCTATTATTTCTTTTAAGACTAAATTTCAATAAAATGTTTACTATTTGCACTGGTTTAGCATTGTCATACCACATTATACATAAAAAAAACAAATATTTACCGTCTAAGTCAAATGATATCTGTTTATTCTTCTTGAGAATAATACTAAACAGTACTGCATTCCATTCCTAGTCTATCTTATCTTGATCATGTCCGTTAATATAAGTATAGATAAACAGATCACTAGTGGCTTTGTTTTCCCTATGTGAAACTACATCTGGATTGTCACCGTAATGTAATGCCTGATCCCCCACAGCCAGACAATGCTTTGTTTTGTTTTCCTTTGTAAAAGATGTAACTCTATGTTTAAATTGTTGTACAGTGTACATAGCTAGGTTGTTAAAATGCTGAGTTTTGTAGATAACTGCTATCCCAGACTGCCTTTCTCACTTCTGTTTGTTTGATTGATGATGTGAATGTGGACACGAAGAGACCATGAAGTATAATTTTTTAACTCTAGTCCTCTCTGCTGCTGGCACTAAGCCCAAAGTTTTTATCTCATCTACATTAGCCTTTACTGTTTCTTTTTTTTCCATAAATGCTATTTCAATAGGATAGATTTTTCACAGTATTAAATGCTCAAATCATGCATTAGACCTCCAACATTTTTTTAAATAATGTGTTACATTTTCAGAGTAATAAGGGAATTGTTTTGTGCCATTCTTTTTGTATGACATGTTTTTAGTTTCCAAGGTACTTTTGGGTCCATTTGTTTTCAAAGATCTTACGGCAGTGTTAAGAAAATGTCTCTTCTGACTGCAGCAATTGAGTGTACAAAGTGAGTGCTTTTTAAACTTTTTTTTTTTAATTCAGTGCAGAAAATAAAAGGCTTCTCGATGAACCCCTCGTCCATTTTCCATAACAGAGATAATAGCTTCAATTGGTTTACTTCTTGTCATGTTAAATTGCTTTTATTGAAGATTTGACACTTTTAAAGGCCAGTCAATGACTGCTTGGTAAATATATATATGTCATGTTTAAATGACATCATTCATTAAATGTTTTTCTAACTGTCAACATGGTGAGAAACTTTAGTGAGAATTCAATGTTTACCTTTGTCAAACCTTTGTCAACAGTGCAGAATAATTAATCATGCTCTGATGACGTCAGACGCATGCAGCTAAAACATAAGGGGAGTTTTTGAAAACATCTGGTATACTATTCTAGAGCGCCAAAATGTTTCAGTGGAGAGCAGGGATGGAGGCTGGCTTTCTTATGAGTATTTTTGGTGTGTAGCCATATATATATATATATATATGGCTACACACCAAAAATACTTAT